>PVJI01015791.1:0-40108 GCA_004026765.1 Micronycteris hirsuta
TTGGGGGGGTGGGACGGGAGGGGAAGGGAGGGGGGAGGGGAGAGGCTGCAAATAACTGTAATTAAACAAAAAAAATTAATAAAAAAAAAACAAAGGAAGATAGTAGATGATCTTATATTGATATAATCTCATGGCTTAATTTGATTTGCTAGAAGATGACAAGATGATTATAAATGTAACACCCATTTTCTCTAAAATAAAAATCTCTTCTATCTGTACATATCTTGATCTTGAAAATTTTGTTGCAGATTGAAATAGGAATATGTGAACATTCATTCAGTCATCAAATGACGCTATCGAATTCTACATAACAGAATTATGCAAGGTTGGAAAATTCAGAGTAAGTGATGATTATTTTCAAGTGTTATAACCAAAAAGAATACCTGTAACTACTCTTCTTTATTATTAATTTTTTGGGGGGAGAGAAAAGGAGAGAGAGAAACATCAATTGACTGCCTCCTGCACGTGCCCTGACCAGGGACCAAACCCACAACATTTTGGTGTAGGGGACGATGCTGCAACCAACCACACTACCCAGCCAGGGCTACCTGTAAGCTTTTTCTTAAAGAAAGTAAAGGATACAAAGGATGACAATTGAGATTAGCTATCTGGAGCAAAAGTAAAGAAGCAACAGCAGAAATTAGTCCTTAGTGACAGAGTTCATGGATTTCTAAACCATAAGAGTCAAGTTAGCACCCATCAAGGGGTAACAGTGAAGAGGTATAGCTTGTCAATTTATGGACAAATTAAAACACCACTGTGGAGAGCAAGACTGAATTAAGATGGCATCAGTTCTGTCAACTAAGATTGCATTGAGGCAAGCCATGTTTAGGACTTGCACAGTAGAGTAATGACTCAGAGTGATAATGCAATCCCTTGAGCAAGCACAGTGCAATGTGATAAACAATAGGTGTTTGTCTGAAGGATAATGCCCCCTCTTGGAGCATGCACAGTAGAGCAGCATAAACCACATGTGTCTTATCCAGGTTGCATGATATCACATGTGTTGATCAGAAGCTGGCACAATATTGCATCATACAAGAGTGTATAAGCAGAGGACTTCAGACTACAGCCAATCCATCCCAAGAGTGAGTCACCTTGAGACATTCTACACATTCCACCTTGGGAGAAAGAACTCCACCATGATCCCATCCCTCTGACTCTGTCTTGCAAGATGTCAACCACCCCACTGCCTCCCAGACCTGGACCTGATCTGGACTCTTGAGACTTAGGTTCATTATCCCTCAATTCTCTTGTGCGATACTATGACTAATTGTTTCTGGGTGTTATTGCTATCGATCCATTGCTATTGATTGAGATTGAACCTGCATCAACAAAAGCTGAATGAAAAGCGTAGTCACGTGTGTTGACTCACTGTTATTCCTTGGTGCTGACATTACCTGTAGGGCTGGTGGCCATATGAGGTGACCCTAGCACTTTCAGTTCCTAAGGCCCAGGTCAGAGGACCTAAGGAAGGTCACAGGACCTGAGCAAGGCCGCAGACTGACTGATAGGAAAAACTATATTGTGAGATGCTTGCTCATGGCAATGATGCA
Source organism: Micronycteris hirsuta (assembly GCA_004026765.1). Taxonomy (NCBI): domain Eukaryota; kingdom Metazoa; phylum Chordata; class Mammalia; order Chiroptera; family Phyllostomidae; genus Micronycteris; species Micronycteris hirsuta. The sequence continues at coordinate 1,557 of PVJI01015791.1, forward strand.
AAAGAAATCAGAATTGTCACACTAGTAGATAGTAAATATTGTAATGATTTAGAAAAAAACTGATTTTAGCATCTCTAGTTAAACTAAAGCCAAGAAACAAGCTACAGGAACATTGGAGAGGAAGCTGTTGCAGAATTCCAAGAATAAGAGATGAGTTCTTAGAAAGAGGATGCTGGCTATCCTAAGTAAAGCCAAAGGGAATGTTGCTGAAATTTGCTACTCAATGAAATATTAAGTTCTTACCTGCACTCCATCTTCACAAATTTCATAATTTTTACTAAGAGCTTTGGGACAGTCACCAGGAATTTTGCTATTGTCAATGTGCTCGTTGATATCTTCTCCTTAAAAAGAAAGCAATGCTTGGTTCACAATATTCAGTATACATAGACATTATTTTCAAGATGAACATAGACTTGAGAAATATAGACATGTATTTATTTTACCAAATTTTCATTCTTTTAAAAAAATGCAAACTGTTTGTTGCTAGATTTATCCAAATATAAACTATTACTTCATAATTTGCTTTTGGGAAGCAATTTTCCTGTACATAATACATTGAAATCTTACCTGGAGTGCTGTTGAAATTGCCACAAAGGCCACAAGTTGGATATTGCTTGTGAAGAGTGAGCTTTAAAAGAAATTTACATGTATGTATTTATAAAATATTGAAAATATCTCAACAAAATTTACCCAAACCAAGGAATGTGGCTCTTCATATTTAATTCTACCTAAGCTGGTTACTTAGGAATGTACTAAAGGGTATTTTTCCCCCACTAAGGAGCTGGCTCTATATTTGACATAAGTCATGACTCCAGTACTTTCTATGTATCTTTTGGCAGGTTATTTAACTTTCATTAGCCTGAATCTCCTGAATTTCATCATCTTTAAAGTAAGATTAATAGTATGCATTTCAGTATTAAGTGGATGGTTAGTACAGTCACAACTACATAGATATTCCTCAATAAACTTTGGCTCTTATTTTCCTTATAATATACTGTTTTTATCATTAAAAGTAAAGAACAGAAGGCACAGGATTATGAGAAAATCATACAGAAACTTACTGAGAGCTTGTTATTTTTGTCCCACATTAAAGACAAAATTCCTCTACGGCTATTCAGGACATTATATTCTCCATATTTTTTAATGTGAACCAGCTTATTGTTATACGGTAGCTGTACACTGAAAAGTATGAGACACAAGTGCATATCCATGTCAGAAGCATTATAGCATGTTTGTCTGATAACTCATTTTTCTATAGTTAGAAACGCTGTCTAATAAATACTAAAGTTGTGTTTTCTATATCATTGCAGAAGAGATGCATGGCTCTTAACCCAATATTGAACAGACTTCTAAGGAACAATGAATAAATCTTTGGGACTTCGGAGAAATGAACAACAACAACAATGAAAAATTGGTTCAGTACAAGAAAATAGTGATGAAATAATTTGAAATGTTTGCAAGTGGATTATCATGCCACACTTTATTATCCTGGTAAACATTCAAATGTGCTATCCCTTCCAAACATGAATTGCTATGTCTGAAAATCATGGCCTAAGGGCTTCAATCTATCACAAATCTCAAATTTATATTTAACGCTAGACATACGAATGAAAATTGAAATATTCTTTGAACAGTTTTATGGAATATGCATGTTGACCAAAATCTAGATACTCTAAATAGTCACAACAGAATCACCCTTTTTCTCCACCTTGTTATAGAAGTAAATATATCTGATAATCCCACATATATCTAAGTCATATATTTTCCAAACTCCTTTCCAGGAATTTATTAAAAATGTCAACCCAAGCATCAAAACAGGAAAAGAGTGTACCATTTCTCAATATCTTTTCTTCATTTAACCACCCCTCAGTTTACTTTAAATAATTCTATAGCCTGGCTGGTGTAGCTCGGTGGACTGAGCGCGGGTTGGGAACCAAGGGGTCTGGGTTCGATTCCCAGTTGGGGCACATGCTTGGGTTCCAGGCCAGGTCCCCAGTGAGGGCCATGTGAGAGGCAACCATACATTGCTGTTTCTCCCTCTCTTTCTCCCTCCCTTCTCCTCTCTCTAAATATAAATTTTAAAAAAATAAATATTTCTATAGCATTTATCCAAACCCTATGTTTACCTTTCTCCATTAACTAAGATGGCATCACCAGATATAGAGATGTCATTACTGTCAATCATAACCGTTATTTTTTCAATCTCACTCTCATTGCTCCGTTTGAGCTCAATATTGAACTCCCCAGAGTCAACGCAGTGACGGCAGAACGTGTACGCGCATGACGACTCAAAGGAGAAGATGCGGCCATTGAAAGCCTTGTATGCTCCTTTGCCCCAAGTGGAAGCTTCACCTACAAGATATTTAGAAAATATTCTTAATTATTCAGAGAAATTGATGTACTCTCTAGTTCTGATTTTTTTAAAGTGTTCATGTACCAAGATAAGAAAAATGACTGAAAGATTCTATCCTCACAGTCATCGCCTTCACTCAGCACTTGTCTCTCTCACACACTGCACAGATGCTCTGAAAGCAGTGTCTGAGTCATTGGGAATGCCCCACGCTGACTATCTGGCTAAAACAAAACGGGAATAAAAACATCCGGTTCCACTATTTATGCATTCATTGGTTGTTTCTTGTAATTCCCTTATTAGTTCTAGTAGTCTTTATAGATTTCATTTACCCTGTAGGATAAGGCTAAAATTTGAAAGTACTAATGTTTACTACTGGTGAGGATGCAGAGAAATTGCATTTGGAAATGTAAATTATTGACACATTTTTGGAAGGGATTTTTATAATGTCTATTAAAATTTAATTAACATATACATATTTTTAGCTCAGCAATCTCACTACTGGGAATCTATTTCATAGCCACTATAAGACTATATGTACAAAGATGTTGATTGTAGTTCTCATTTACAATGGCATAAAATAAAATAGATGTAATCAAAAAAAATCTTGTTTCCCTCAGGAAAGGGAAAATGCCTTTACTATGGGGAGGGATCTATGGAGGGAAGCTGTGGTCTGTTTAATTGCTTTTCCTTTTTATGCAGATAGTCTTTCTAATATTGTCTGAATAGGTTACTATGTATCCAATGGATATAAAGAATTTCATTATTTATTTCTATATGTATATGCACATGTGCAAACATATGTATGCACGTGTATACATATTTATGTGTATGTGGTATGGTTGTATGTATCTTTGTGGAAAAATAGTACCAATGTGATGTCATTCAAACATACAATGGGCAGATAGATAGATAATGAGTAATCTTTTTTAAACTATTATAGTTTCAAATCTTGGTTACTTTGTAACTTCATTAGATAGTGAGTAGCTTGGTCATAAAAATATGAATAGAAATCAGAATAATTTTTACTCACCAATAATAGTATTTGTTTCCGAGTATTTTGGAGTTGCTTCTGGAATATGGGATCCTTTTTCTATTTAACACAATGAATAGATTATTTCAATTTCAGAACACAAATTGATTTTAAATATACAAGATATTTGGACATCTATATGAGAATTTAGAAGTTCGTATTGAAAACCATAAATGGGTATTTTTTATCCTGAATATATAATTTCATTTTGGGAGATCTGTGATTTGCCAAGTCACATAAATGATTATCTTTAAAATCCATATTTTTTCTTGGAACAATCAGCCACAGTAGGTTAAAAAATCATTAAGAGATTGTACATTTGGATCATCTACTATTACAGGTCCAAGGTAGATTTATCAAACCAATCCACTATGTAATTCTAGTAATTTAATTATCTATACAAATAAAATTTAATTTTTATGATCAAAGAGAAAAATCTGTAGACCTTAAGATTTGTTTCCCATGATTTTTTATTTCTAATGCACTGATCCTTTTATGTAACCAAGTGAATTTATAAGAAATCTTAGAGAAAGATCTACAAGCAAGCAAAATGAAACAATAACAGCAACAAGAATGAAAGTAAATATTCTGAAATAACTTTATAAGTATTTTCCACAATGGCATTTGCTTTATGTAAAATGAAGCCATTTCTCTTTGCAACACGTGTCTTTACTAGGATTGAGTACAAATAGATTTAACTCTTTATAAAGTAATTTTAAAATAATATATCTAAAATGATAAAGAATTTGCACTATATTTTTATTCAGGTTGTCTTGAAACATAATTTACTTTCTCTTATTCATGAAAATGATTCAAATATACAGTTGGTCACCTAAACTTTAGTACTCAGAGAGAAGAAGAACTTAGAAGGTCTATTCAGTGAGGAACACATAAGGAAATATTATTGGTTTACTAGAAATACATATATAGAAATAGACAATATTATATATAAATTCTTATATATATTTTACATATATGTTATTATATATGTAAACGTTTCCAACACCGAAAGTAATACATTAGATTATCTGGAGCACTGAGAGGTCCAGAGGCCGTGCAGTCAGATGAGCTTGTGACACTATATTTGCTGTGTATAATGTGCAATTTTTGCCCAACATTTTCAAAGAAAAATAAAGATACACATTATACATGGGTACAATGATTACATACTATGGACACAATAATGGGTACAATAAGCCATGTATAACTTGCACAAAAATGTGGGTGTGCATTCTACATGGCAAAGTATAGTGTTTAATACAAAATGATCAAGCTGCTTTTGTGTTAATTTTACTTTTTATGCACAAAACCTAAAGAGTGATCACTGGAACATGATTTTCCAGCATGCCCTATTTCATTTTTAACCAAAACCTGTTTGTTCAAGACCACTGACACCAATTCCACATGAGCCAGAACTACCAAGAACAATCCAAATTCACCCTTCTTTCACCACCAAGTCCAAAATCAAAAGGCAAGTGAAAAATTAAACTGTTACCAAGAGCATGAAGCAAAGGACGTAAATGATTTGTATTTTTTCTTGACAGAGTCTGCATCAGAATTCCTGAGCCACTCTCAAGGGAGCCAGAGCCCATTGATTTACCAACCTAACTGCTGTTCTTTGTGTTTCCACCAATTTCCACATCTTTTAAGATAAATAGCTCTGATACAAAAAAAAAAAAAAAACCCTAGATTTACCGTACTTTATTGATTATACTTCTTTCGCCCACTGTAATTTTTTAATATAAAGTTCTGTTTATCCACACTTTAGTAATTCTACTTTTTTCTGACATTTATTTTTCAAGGAAACAAGTTAAAACATGAGTAATAGAATTTACAAAGTTAGCCTTGCAAAAGTCTTAGAGAAACATGAGACTAAAGTGTTTCTGTTCTTATGACAAAACTTGGAAACAAGAGACTTTAAGTGTCTTTCCCAAAGTCCACAGACAGTTGGAGGGATATACACTGGGTAGCTTTCCTCCAGGTCCACACTCCTTCATAAAAGTATTAAATCTACATGTCTCTCTATTAAAATGTTTAAATTGCTATTGAAGTTAACACAGATCCTGTCAGACTCAAAGATAACTAAAAAAAATCTTTCCTATAAATTCATCTAACAATGTCTGTAGTTGTCAAAAACACCACCACCAATCCCTGTTTTGCTAATTGATCATTTTTCTGTCCAAAGAAAAAACTAAGGAACAACTTAAAATATCCCTTTCACTGGCAGCAGAATTAGAGCCAGATAATCCATTTATTGCACTCACATCAGATCGATGCGGGCCAGATGGACTGCTACCAATTTCATTTGGATATGAAGCAGTGCCACCAACATCCACATCACCAAACACACTGTTGGCAAGACCACCTGCTGCACTGGTCTCCTCTACCAGACAAAAATGCAATCACCATCAGAGAAAGGTTGAATTGGTCCGTATTGTTCAACAAATTATACTCTACACGCTGGTCGAACTAGGCCTACATTTCAAATGTATAATCCCCCTCCTCTCCATCTATTTTCCCATATATCCTTCTACACAGTGTAAGCAGGGGTGTGCGTGGCACCCAGGGTACCATGAGGTTTGAGAGAATTCCATACGAAAAGTGAAGCACTGGGGACGTGTAAGCTAAAGTTTCACTGTGTCTTGTACAACACAAGCACACAATTAAGCATCTCAGTGTCATAAACAGGAGCAAATAGTTACCAGTCACACTCAGTTTGTCAATCCCAAAACCGATGACTGGACAGACAGGAAACTTCGTGTCCTTCCTGAAAATATTTCACCTGCATCCCTACACCCAAAGCTGTTTCTCCCTCTTCAGTTATCACCAATCGAACTCAAATGTTAAATTTTCATATGAAATATTGAAGTTATTTCCCACACTGGATCTCATTCTTTCTAATTTTTGTAGGGAAATGAAATAGAGATATTTCAGGACCAAGCAGGTAAAGTAAAAATTTGAATTGGTCAGTAAGGAACAGTATATTGAACAAGAGAGGACATGCCTCACCTAAAGAAATTTAATTTTTTTTCCAGACAAAACAAAATTGCTAGGCTGCAAACTGTTTAGAAACCCTGCTTTAGAACTCAACAAACTGACTAACAAAGTTAAAGATGAAATCCTGGTATGGAAAGTGATTTGTGGTTGCAGACAGGAACTTGCACCGAAAGACCCCACACTAAATTGGGTCCAGGAAGCTTTTTAAATTTGTAATTGATACATTATAAAAATGACCATCATCATAATAGTACTAGGTAAAGAGATGACAAAGGAAATTAAAAAGTATCAGGAAAAATTTGGTTCGATGGAAACATCTTTGCCAAAATTCTCTAAAGATGGAATTCATCAGCTTCGATGGCACTGGAATTAGTGACTTTAGATTATTAGAACCCCACTGTTACTATTAAGGCCATGCACTGCAAATAAAAGATTATCAGATTCTCCCAAATGGGAAAAAACCCACTTATTTCCTAGGTAAGCACGTTTCTCTAAGAGAACCTGCAGGACTGTCGTCTGCTCTAAACTATCAGTCTCTCAATGTGCTCTCCACCGGTCTCAGCCTTTCCTGGAGAACCATTTCGGTGATAAAGAGTGAGGCCACAAGAGATTTCCTTCTTCTGTTTAAGTCATCAAAGGACACACCTCCAACCAGTAAGTCACCTAATGTGAGAACAGGAGGTTTTATTTGAAAACAGCATTGCTAACACAATAAGGAGAGTTGATTGTGACACTATGGAAAGCCATATTTCATTTTGTGTAAGTCTAGTTATTCTGGCAGCATTTGAAACAACATATATGACTGAATGAAATAATCGCCATATCCATATCTTTTTGTCTTAGTTATAAGACTTCAAGAAAGATGAATAGAGCTGGGAAGATGGAACTGATGGGTCCCAGAAATTCTTCTTGTGTACGGGCCGAGACTTCCCCGTCTGCATCCTTCTCTATTACCAAGTGCCAAGTTTCAGTGTTGAGCTTTCTCCCATCAACAGATTATGCTGGGTTGGATCTACACTGGCCTTGGCTCAGTGATAGCTGGTAATGTTAAGATAACATATCTGATTTTCTTTTCTCTATTTTTTCAAAGAAAAAAACATTAAAATGTTTACTCATAAATTAATTGTAGCATTCACCTCGAGCGTTAGCTGAAAAGTCATCTCAATGAGGCATACTCTGAAAATTTAAAGTTGCAAACTCACCCCCATTCTAATACTCCCAATCATTACTACATGAGTCTAATTTAGTTCCAGATTTCAACACCATGTCATATACCTTTCTCCTTTTACATCTGAAGCCCCATAAACTCAAGTTTCTTTTGCCTGGTTTACTCACTGAGATATCCCAGGTGTCTAGAACAGTGCCTGAACTGCAGAGGACACTCAATTAATATTTACTTAGAAAATGCATTCATCAACAAAAACCTCTTATTAAAGTCATATATACTACATTTCCTGAGCTGTATTATGCTTTCTGTCATACCATTTACATTTTCTGAAATCTCTAGAATAAAATTAAAATACTTTAGAAGGAATAATGCCTTAATATCAATACTATTTCTGTAAAGTTATAAAGGGCATGCATTTTGGCCATTGACAAGAAAATGAAATGCATGATTTGTAAGTAAAGTATGAAGACTATGTAAATATAAATACAACTAAAATAAGACTTAATTCTCCCTATTGAAAATAAAGGAAAAGAGAGTCCCCTCCTCTTTTTTAAGATTAGCTACTTTAGAAAACCTGTGAGTTGTTTCTCTACCTCTTTGAAATGTTGGTAAATTCTTTGTGCTATGTAGACCTGCATTTATATTCTTGCTCCTGTCTGTGCCTATGGGTTGCTTTGAAAAAATTATTTAACACTTCTGAAATCAGGTTTCCTTATCTCTATTAAATGGAGACTATAAAATAAATGCGAATAAGACAATATTTCATAATAAGGTTATTAATTAAATGAGATGAGAGCACCTACTGCAGTTTTGGCACATAGTTAATATTCAACTGGAAAGAGAGTATCTTTTAAGACATTTCATTTTCCTCACCAAACTTGTAAAATCAAACTCATGCAGAATTACTTTGTTTCACTTATTAAATTCACTATAGTATTCATTATACTTACCATACCTTGCCTGAGTTCAACCCCACAGAGTGATCCTTCATTTTGTTAGGCCAACATTTCCTCTGAATTTATTTATTCTATTGTTGAAATAAGTAGCCTGGAATCTTAGCCAGGCCATTGGTTTTGGCCATTGCCACGTTTCTTTCTATCAACCATTTTATTATATAAAAGTTGCTTAAAATAACATTGCCACTGGAGCTACTAGGAGTAATGGCCAGTGATTTCACGTATGTCCCGCTCCTCCATGTGCAGCAGCGCTCTCCGTGCCTCGCCCCTTCATCCTCACAACCCTCGTACCAGGTGAGCACCAATGCTATTATGATTTCTCCCCTGTAGATCTGAAAACTGATATTTAAAAGAGGTGGAATAACTTGCACAAGATCGCATGGTAAAATCTGCCAGGAAACACTTTTTTCAAGTAAGATGTACACTGCCTGAACCTTGCTTAAAGACAGGTTTTCTATACAACACTTACAAATAAATAAAATGTGTCTCTCTATTTCATATCTCAAAGAGAAGTAGAATATATTTATTTCAGAGTGAGGTCATACTATTTTGCACACATTTGGCACAGATTTTTGGAAGCGTTAGCCTATACTTTGAGCCATAAAATGGACTAGAAAAGAGAAATAAACATAATTTTGCTCCTCCACCCTTGCCCTGTGGAGAAAAATTGCTAGATCAGAGAGGTGAATACGGCTGAGCTGTGTGGAAAAGGGGATTATAAAAGTAATGGCAACAAACCAGTTAAGTTTTCTGAAATCAGTAAAATTAAAGAATATAAAAAACATGGAGTTCTATATTGGCCTACAGAATCTTTTTCTCAAATATGTTAGACTTTTTTTTGTTTTTTATTAAGGAATGAACATGGTAGGGAATAACATTGCTCTGAGTTCATTGGCTGGTTGAGTGGTTGTTTGAGGATTCCTTGTTTGGCATTTTCTTTTATCCAATGCAGCTCTATGCTTAGAGACCCACAGGCTCCTTCTAAATAATACCCATGCCTGGATGATTCCTTGAAAAACATAGGAATAAACTCAATTGCTCATAATTTCAGAGGATTTTCATAGAATTATGGAATTCCAAGAGCTCCCTTGCCTCGCTCTAATTTCTTGAATGAAGACTTTTAGGAGAATGCTAAAGTCTCATATGCCCCAAATTATTCTAATTAGCAATCAGCTTTTGTGCACTTGGAAGTAGACAAGCGGTTGCTCTATCGTTATGACAGAACCTCTGAGTTCTGTGGGCAGTTCTAACGAAGTGATCACTGTCTTCACGGGACAACAGACCTGCTGTTTATTCTTTGCTTGCATCTCACCACAATGAAAACATTTTCCAATGATCTTTTATTGTATTTAGGTTGTAGAAAGACACAGAGATATAAAAAGCACTATAAGAAAAATGTATAAATGTAATATTTGGCTATTTTAACTGTTGTATACATTAGACTGGAATGAAATTAAATCTATATTAATATTAACAAAAAATACTATTGTTAGAGTTAAGAAAAAGTCCATGAAAACAGTCTTGATTTGCTGTGGCTTACTTTTCCTTTTGGTGGGTAGGGAAACAAAATAGTGAATAATACTCAGTGATATTCAGTTGTCCAAAGGAATCAGTAGTAAAGCTATTGGGGCTAGATCAGTTTTAACTAAAATAGATCACTAAGGAACTAATCCCAGCATGCAGAATAAAAGCACATTCTGTTAATAAAAGTAGAAGTAAAATCTGCATCCACATTTCTCTTAGAGGTTTAAGTGATTGTAGAAAAGCTAGTAACAGGAATAAATTTCCATTTCAAATGCCACCATCTTTTAAAATAACTGATTAAATATTAAAATGTCTGACCCAAATTATACAAAAATGCACTGTAGTATGTTTCTTTGTAATAACAAGGAATATTTCATTAAATGTTTTGATTTTTCCAGAAAGACACTACCTCTTTTCAAGGAAGTGCTGCTGTTATTATTTGGTATAAACAGTTTAAGAAAAGAAAAGCAAGAAACTTACCTGAACTGCTTTTAGTTATTTCATTATCTGAAAAGAAAGGGGGGTGGAGAGAATTGCTGTCTTTAGCAGCTCATTTGACAGATTTTCCAACAGAAAGTCAATCTTGATTACAGCCATTTCCTGTCCTTGGGTGGTGTTCCCACAGAGATGTGCTCATTGAATTCAGTACTCAGGCATAGATATGGTAATTACCTATTGACCTAGTATGTTTGTACCCTTCCAGGACACCCTTATAAAAGGAATACCTCTGCCTGTCCTCCAGGCAGCGTAGAGCGCAGCCTAGAGGCATGAATTAGAGCACAGCAAAATACAATAATTCTGGGATGACTGAAAAGGTGCTTAAAAGCATTAATTATTATTCAGTTGGTGAATTCAGATGTTTTAATTAAAAGATTTTTTCACATGACAAAAATACTGTAGAACTAAATTTACTTAATTTGAAACAGATGACCATAATTTCTATTTTACAGTTGGATCCCATAAAATTAATATACACATATCTTACAAACGATTAAGGGTTATTGTTGTGAATAAAGGTAAATTGTTTTTATATTTAAATAAACACCATATACATATGCAAACTTGTCAAGCTATATAATGTGTATAGCTGAGCAAAGACTCACAATAAGAGTGAATACATACAACACATGATTTACATATAAGCACACTTTTAAATTAGATTTAGGGATATAAACATACTTTACTAAAAACATCAAAGCATTGGTATCCAAAAGAATTTTCTTAATAATTATGTGAAATGAAATACTACTTAAGAATGGTAATAGAATTTTGCATAAAGTTGCATATTGATTACATATTCAAGAAACTTCAAAAAACACTTTGGGTAATATTTTTATTTTAGGACTTAATGGATTGCAGATTTGTTGGTTATTTTTTTAATGTTTCTCCATACTCTGTAATCTTTACAAATTTCCTAAACCCAAACTGACTACATCATTGAAATAGAAAGTCAGCATATGGCTGGATACTAAGATAAACGTCTAACAATTAGAACTCTCCTGAAAAATCCAGGATTTAGGGCGAGCAAACCTATCTCTGACCTATAAGTGTAAATTAAGACAAACAGTAAACACAGCCAGTTAAAAGATAAAGGGTTTCCTATGTGTGCTAGTCAATTGTCACCAAAACCAAATCATGTGCACTTACTCACACAAATACATGCATACATATTTAGCCAAAGAGTAAGAAGAAATGGTTTAGCAATATGGTTTGGAGACACTTAATATAAGTGTTTCTTAAAAATGTACAATTACATATTCTCCATATAGATTAAATACCTGGAAGATTCTCTCTAAAACATAAGTTGCAATCAAAAGTCTTCCCCAGATCCTCTTGCAACAAATAAAGTTATCATAACATCTACTGATGATTTTTTACCCATCAGGAACAATCCTACAGGGCCTTGCTCAGAGTGCACACTCTTACCACAAACACTGTCAATGAGCTTGGATCAGTGGTGTTCTCATACCGACAGACGGAAGTAAGAATTGGAATCGGGTGCAAAAAAACCAGACATAATGATCCTATCAGCACATAAAGCTGTATGTTTGGAAGAGACAGAGAGTCAACTCAAAAGCAGACGCAGGAACTCAGAAGCCATCTCTTGAGTAGGGACCAGCTATCTTAGACACATCGGTAGGTTCCAAGGGCACCAGTGCGTGATGTGTAATGTGATCATTGCTATTCATTTTAATGTCCTCAAAAAAAAGTTAAACTCTGTTTAGAAGTCCCTTGTCTTCTTGGGTAAGGTGGGATATGTCTGGTTCATTTTGGAAAGCATACCTTGTAAAGGATTTGGTTATGCATAAAAAAATCATACCTATGTTTCCAAATTATTTTATTAATTCAAAACAAGTGTACACTGACTGCTTGTCCCATTGAAGCCACTGTTCTCAGCATAGTGAATACAGAACAAATAACATTGATCAAAAGTCTGTCTATGAGGAGCATACAATTATGTGTGATAAATGAGCAAGGAGTCCTGGTAATTCACTCACAAATCAAGTGTGTATGAAACACATAAATTTTCTGTATTCTTCATTGGTGGGAATATAGATTGGTGCAGTTACTATGAAGAACAGTTTGGAGGTTCCTCAATAAATTAAAAATGAAACTACTGTATGACCCAGCAATTCTACTTCTGAGTATATACCCCTCAAAATTAAATCACTATCTCAAAGAGATATTTGTACCCCCCATGTTCATTGCAGCGTCATTCACAATAGTCAAGATATTGAAGAAACCTAAGTGTCCGTTGATAGATGATGGCTAAAAAAATGGGATAGTACTCAGCCATGAAAAAGGGAGTACTGCCATTTGTGACAACCTGGGTAAACCTCGAGGATATTATGCTAAATGAAATAAGTCAAACAGACAGAAACAATTACCATATGATCTCCCTTACAGGTGAAATCTAACCACATCTCACTCAATGGAAACAAAGACTAGAATGGTGGTTACCAAGAGCTTTGGGTGGGGGAGGGAGATATTGATAATAAGTCCAAACTTCCAGTTGTAAGATGAATAAGCTTGGGGAATCCAATGTGCAGTGTTGTGACTATAGTTAGCAATATTGTATTACATATTAAAAAGTCATGGGGATTGTAGATTTTAAATGTTCCCACCACAAAAAAAATTAGTTAGCGTGTGACGTGATGGAGGTGTTAACTAACCTTAACCCAGTAATCATTGCTCTATATATGTAGAGCAAATCATCCACCATACTGTACATCATGTACTTACACAATATGTCAATTATATCTCGGTGCAGCTGGAAAAATACTTCTGGGTTCCAAAACCAGGTTCAGAGAACACTTTGATATCTCTAAATCAAGATTAATTTCTGAAAGATACTGACCTGATTCCGTGCTGTAAAGTGAGGCTTCACCATCTATAAAAAAATGAAAAAAGTAAAAACAGATCATTTTATACTTCTGTATAGCATATTTTTTAAGTCAATGAGAATGTTTTTGTTTTCATTCTTCTTTTAAATTCAATGTAAGCCATCTACTTTTTGTACCAAATAATTGTTACATTTCAATACTCATTTATTATTTTGGAGTTTTTTATTTATTAAATGACATCTATATAGATCTAAGTAATACATTTTACCTGCCAACATACTTAAATGAAAGTCTTCACTGTCAATTCACTCTTGGAAGTATATGGTCAAGTAAATTGAAACCACAAATTAATATTATCAGTACTTTAACCTTTTTTACACTATTAAAAACTTTTACAGCTTTTAATCTAAAGTATATTTTTACCTAAATTTCACCTGATTTTATTTTCCTTAAACATTTTCTAGTTAATATGTTTATAAATAGTGAATTGGATTTAAAAAATAAAGAAAATTAGCTGCATGGATTTTAACCTACTGAGATGATGGCATATTCTGGGAAAAATAAGAATTAAATACCCATATCTATTTCATGTCAAACTATATCTCATAACACTTTAGTTTGTCCACTTAGCCAGGGAACTCTTTATTTTTCTTTCCATCTATACAGTTATGGTTGGTTCAACAATACAAATTTTTCTTCTGATTGATTTTGTGAGTGCCTCTTCAATATCTGCCTTCAACTTTCAGCTCTCAAGCCTTCCTGTCCTGTAGCCTACTGGAAAGGAAAGGCATCTGTGTTCAGAACATGGGCCCCACTGATGAAGGGAAATATAAAGTCACTTTAACTAAAGCACTTGGAGTTTGTGCAAGGAGCAGTTCTTATTTCCTACAATAAGCTTATAAATAAATATATAAAAACTCTGAGTTTTGTCAGTAAATCACTAATCTATGAAATTTCTATTGAAATACTTGTAACCATTTCTTAGAATGATTAGGGATATCTGGGAAATTATTTTAGAAACATTCTCCAGTTCTCTGGTGACTTTAATACACTTTAGCAAATACATTGAAAACATTTTTATTGTGAAATATTATTTAATAACTTCTTTGAAAATAATATATTTTTACTCTGTTACTTAACAAATAAGAAATACATTTAGGTAAAGGCAAAAAATATTTCAATTTTTGCAAAGTAGAAGCAAAATACATAGCAAAGTACTAGATAAGGTTATGAAAATCAGCATTATTTAAAGTAACCATTTTCTAATGGTCCATCAGATGATTTCCCAGGTAGTTAGTTTAAGAATAGAAATATTTTCTCTTAAAACAAATAATTGTAGTCCCCTCTATTCTGGCTTCTCAGAGAGAAGTAAATTGTACCCTACTTCTAAATTTAGAAAATAGATTTTAGGGTGTAGAATAAATCTTGTTCTTTTTGAAGGCCTTTCTCCTTTGTTTGGATGTTATTGTTCTTCTACCCCATTTAGACACTAAATATTTTTTAATTTTTTTCAATTTTTAATTAACAAAATTAATTAATAATATCTTACCTTTCAATTAATTTCAGAAATTAATTGACTGTCATTAATTGACTGGAATATCTGAGAAGGATGTTAAAGAAATTTTCCTTACAAAAAATTTTTTCAGGGATACACCAGTTTTTTGGTTATATTTTCATGGTTTGTGAAAACAGAAATTACTAATGGTGCAGGTCTTTAGGCTTAATGTGGATGTAACTTCAGCATAGCCATTAAAGGATAAACTGTGATGAAAATGAGTAACAAACAGTAGCACTAAGACTATACTTTCAGGGATCATTTCTATACTTCGTTACAAACAGTAGCACTATGTACCTCTTGAGTAACTGATTCACTGATACTTCTAAGCAGATAAATATGTAGCTCCTTAAGACAGGCTTGTTAAAGTTGAAATAATATCCTATAGGATTAAATTCCAGTTTTTTAAAATTGATTATACTACTCTGAAATGTAGGAAAGATTTTCTAAGGAGAAAAATGTTGGAAGTAGACCACACCAGACAAGAACATATATATATGGGTCTACCAAATATGAAAGGATTCTTTCAATTAGTCCCTTACCTTTGCAGAAGACACAAAGTGTCACAACCAAGTACAAAGAGGTCAACTTCATGGTCATGACTTGGGAGGCTAGAAATTGAGAGAAGTCATCCTGGAGAAACAGATGCTCAAGGGACCCTGTAATGAGAGTTTTTATACCTACTCACACACCGCTGTTTCTCATCGTGGGTTAGGTGTGGTAAACTTAGTGATGACAGAACAAAGATAAATATCATAGCATGCCAAAGATGAAACCCATTTCAAGTCCGTTCAGTGTCTTATTTATGTGACATCTTCTGTCTTGGACCAAGCCCAGTGCGTGCCAAACCCAGACCATGCCTTCCTGCCGCCCTGGGCAAACAGCAAAGGCAGGAACTGAAAGCCTCCGGATTAAACACTGAACATGCTGATGATATACATGTATCTGTGCCCTATTCATCGTTGCAAAAGTCTTAATACCTCGAGAAACTCAAATAGTGTGATTAAATATTTCAATTGTCTCTCCCTCAACAACAAATGTATTTTAAACATGAGGCTACCTTGTAACAAAGAACTCTTTATCAATATGTCAATAGGTATTTCTCTAGAGAAATATATAACTATCATGTCGATATAGGTGTTAAGTATAGAAGTACCAAGATACATAAATGCATCATGGTTATAATAATAGCTTCATTACTCACAGGATACATAATACTCCAATGAGATACATTTTTATCATTAACTGTATAATTGAATATACAAATAAGTACAAGATATGAATGTTACATCAGAAAAAGAGTGTTTTATGACAAAAGTAAAATCAAATAGAAAATACCATGTATGAATTATATGTGTAGGTATTCTAGAGTAGAGGGAAGGAGTTCAAGTTAGGATCCAAGAGGAAAAGTCCTGGTCTGGGTAAGCAAGGCAGAGAGGAGTGACAGGGGAGTCATCCAGGTGGACCCAGAAAACAGAAGGGCGAACTCCAGTTCCTCAGTTTATTCCCTTCAGGAAAGCAGAAGAATGCCAGGAAGGGGGCAAAGATATGGAAAGATCAACAACCCTTTCCCCCACCCCGCCTTTAATCACTCATTTTTTAACTAATTTCAAGGAAGTAAGTGATGCTTACCTTCTCAGAGGGTCTCACCAATACATACTAAATGCTTTTTACTCATGTGCTCCTTGCTCCAGGAAGGTGAGGTTTCTTTTTCTTTTTTACAACAACAACAAAAAAAGATTATTTAAAGACTTCAGTTGTGCTGTGGACTTTGCAGAAGGCAAAAACCAAACCAAATTGAAATCATACAAAAACAACTTAGCAAAAACTGAGGCTCCAAAATTGCATTCTTAGCAGCCAATTATT
Source organism: Micronycteris hirsuta (assembly GCA_004026765.1). Classification (NCBI taxonomy): domain Eukaryota; kingdom Metazoa; phylum Chordata; class Mammalia; order Chiroptera; family Phyllostomidae; genus Micronycteris; species Micronycteris hirsuta. The sequence goes on from PVJI01015791.1 coordinate 18,350, forward strand.
ATAATTATTCTTAGTCTCAAAGGCCATTATTTCAGGAATTAAAGAATAAGCATATCCAAAGTAGCTTCTAAGAGACAAATGAGAATGAGCATCAGAGTGCAGTGCTAAGGGGTGGCAACAGTCTGGAAACTAGGCGCAGAGCATGCTCCTGACTTTATTGTCCATGAAATACTTGGTTTGCTCAGCTTGGTCCATCAATGCCCCATTTAGCAGCATCCTGGACTCATTAATCCCTCTGATTTATAATTATCCAGCATGAGGTTGCTCTTTGAAAACTAATTTTTTTTGTTCTTACCACAATTTTCTTCCTTTTATTGAATTTATTGGGGTGACATTGGTTAATAAAATTATATACATTTCAGGTGTATACACAATTCTATAATACCGTAGAACCAGTATACAATATCATCCGTATATTGTACTGTGTGTCCACCACCCTGCGTCAAGTCTCCTACCAACATGATTTATTACCCCTTTGCCTTCTAAGTTCCCCACCCCCTTTCCCTCTGGTAATCACCATCCCGTTGTTTTTGTCTGTGAGTCGTTGTTGTTTTGCTTAATCCCTTCATCTTTTTCACCCAGCCCTGCAACCACCTTCCCCCTGACAGCTGTCAGCCTGCTCTCTATCTATGAGTCTACTTCTATTTTGCATGTTAGTTCATTTTCTTCCTTAGATTTCACATACAAGTGAAGTCCTATGGTTTATCTTTCTCTGGCTGGTTTATTTCACTTAGCATAATACTCTCCAGGTCCATCCATGCTGTCACAAAGAGTAAAAATCTCTTCTTCTTTTTTTTTTACAGCTGAGTAGTATTCCATTGCGCAAATGTACCACAAATTTTTGGCCACTAATCTGATTGGTGTTTGGGCTGCTCCCACATCTTGCCTATTGTGACTAACTCTGCAATGAACATAGGGGTGCAAGTATTCTTTCAAACTAGCGTTTCAGATATATTCCCAGAAGTAGAATTATTGGGTCACGAGGCAGTTCTATTTTTAATTTTTGGAGGACCCTCCATATTGTTTTTCCATAGTGATTGCAATCTCCATTCCCACCAACAGTGCAAAACGATTTCCCTTTCTCCACATCCTTGCCAACACTTGCTATTTGCTCATTTATTGCTGATAGCATTCTGACAGGTGTGAGGTGATATCTCCTGTGGTTTTCATTTGCATTTCTCTGATGATTAATTACACTGAGCATCTCTTCATATACCTATTGGCCATCTGTATGTCCTTTTTGGAGAATTGTCTAGTCAGGTAAAGTGGGGTTTCTTTTTTCTTGGGAGAATTAGGGAAAATTTTATGAAGGGGGTAGTTTAAGGACTGAAGGAAGAAAAGTACATGGGACTAGGACATGTAGAATCAGGGAGGATTCCAGATGGAAAATACATTATGAACAAAGTCAAGTAATTTCAAATATCCTGAAGTCTCAACACTAACTTCTCTCTTTCTGGACCACTTGTTCCAACGATCTACTGGCTCCTCCTCCTCTCAACAATTCAGATACCTTTTTATGTGACTTAAATTCTATCATTTAGCATTATTTCCTTGCATGAACCTCTAATTCCCTTGGTCCTCTCTGTACTTTCTTGACAAAACCCCAACCATGGCTTAAGTTAAATCTTTTTTTTCCTTTTCCCTACCTATACCATGTAATGATCACAACAGAGTAAAAATACATAATAGTGCTAACTTATAACTCTTAAATTTATTATCCAAGTGTGCCCTTAGTCAGGCAATTATATTTTCTAGTCCATTTGCTTTCACACTCTTCTGACTTCATATTTTCTGCCTTCTCTAATATCCAATACTTCCTTCTAATCTTCCCTCTTAGTTAATTACCTCGCTTCCAACTTTACCAAATAAAATAAAAGCTATCAAAAGAGGAACTCTACAAGCTCTCATTCCCAGAGACTCCTATTTACTGGCATTCGTGCCATGTACTCTGCCTCCTTCCTTAACAGATGAACTCTCTGTACTGCTTTCTGAGGTTCCCTCCCATCCGTGTGCTGGACTCCATCCAACACCATTATGCCAGTAATTTCTTCATCTCCATCTTTAGCATCAAGGTTTCCCTCCTCCTTTGGATTATTCCCAACAGAATAAATACATCCTGTTAGGTGTTCTTACTTAAAAAAATGAAATAAATAGAACAGAACCAGAATTTTTTATGGTATCTGAATCATATCTCAGTAAAGCTGTTATTTTTACAAACTGTTGAGCTCACTGCCTTTCAGATCTCTTCCTATTTCTCTGCTCCCCTTGATGGTGAGACTTTACACAAGAGCTACTTGTGCCCATTGGCTCCACTTCCTGACCTCCCATTATCTCTTGAACTAATTCAACTCTCATTCAGTTTTCACTCCATCATTATGTGCTCTTGTCAAGGACACTGGTGACCTTCTGTTGTGAATCCAATGGTGAGTTTTCAGTCCTTTCACTGACCTCTTAACAACATTTAACACACAGTTGATCAATTCTTCCTTCTTTGTACACTTTGATTTCTGCAAATTCCAGGGTTTTTGTTATTCATTTGCTGCCTCCTCTTATTCTCCTCTTGCTGATTTTTTATCTCTATGACTTCTCTTCTTAAACAATTCTTATTTTTCAATTACAGCTGACATATAATGCTGTATTAGTTTCAGGTGTACAAGCCAGTGGTTAGACATTTATACAACTGACAGCGTTTCCCCTGATGTTTCCCCGGTACAGACACACGCGTTGGAGTCCAGTGCCTCTTTCATCCTCAAACCACTCCTAGGACTTCACTGCTGATTGCTCTTTTTTTACCTTCTAAGACGTTAAAGCACCTGCAATTGATAGCATTATAATAGAAAAGTATTTTACAAGGAGGTAAAACTACAAACTTAGCAAGTGTTAAATATGGTTCTTAAAAGAAAAATAATTTTTCTAGGAGGCAGATTCATTTTTTTCTTCTGGAACTTCTCACTGGGTACCTTGTTTTTACAAGTGATTTAAGCACTGTAACTCTTTGGTAATAGTATAGAAATTGGATAAAGTCATCTAATAGTATGAACATAGTTTAAAAACATATTCATCCAAAAGAACAACAGTAAAATGTTTCCTTCTTGATTTCAAAAGATGTGGCTTAAGTGTCGGTACACTTAATGATGTGCCGTCAGAGGAAAGGTCAACAGTCAGAAGAACAATAGCACAAGTACGGGCGAGATAGTTTGTTTTTTCAATAATAGTTGTACCAGAAGGAAATACAGAAAATGTTAAACAGTACCTATTTGGATTGTGGAACAAGAAGTTCCCTACTTTCTCATGTGTTATAACCTGAAATTACATTGGTAAATTGAGTGTCTGAAAATTAGAAATTTTTTGTGTAAGAAGTTTCATACCAAGAGAAATAAGAATATAGTTACATTTTTAATAAATAATATTTAAATGGATATAATCATTTAAACAAATACTTAAAATTAGATATATTCAAGTAAATAATTCTCTATGATAAATAACCACTTCCAATTTAACTTCTCAAAAAATTTGAGAAGTATTTAGTAGGCAGAAGAAACTGGTAATGTTAAAACAGACTTACAGACAGTGATTATATAAGAGTAAAACAAGAAATTTTGTCAAGGTTTTGAGCATGATATTGTAGTTGCATTGATACTTACGCTATAGTGTCAACTTACCTGAATAAAATTTTAGGAGGAATTTGAACATTGGCTTTCTTCTGATAAAGAAGTCTGTGGGGACCCATATTCTTGGCAACCGCTTCGTGTCTGTGTCTTCTGTCCACACCTGTGTCATTGAATGTCTTTTTGTGCCCAATCAAAAGCCATACTCTAAAGATCACTCTGTTATTTGTCCTGTACAATTACCATTACAGTTACTCTATCAATTCCTTCTTTCCAGCTTTATTCTTCTACTTCCTAACATGTATTGCTGTTTTCCTATTCCCACTGTTCTTTCTTAGTTAGACACACTCTTCTACCCACTTCAGTCAGCCTTCCACTCTATAAACTGTAGACACCTCATACGGCTTCCTCACCACATTCATTTGCTATATTCAGTCTACATAGGTCCTTGTTTAATGGTCTATCCCTTTGATTCCATGGATGAACTCCTTCTTTAAACTATCTTTCTCAGCCTATCCCTTCTATCTCTTATTAATATGGATATTTTCCAGATACTTCTTTTTCCAATATACCTTCTGCATTGGCCATTTTACACTATTTCTCTTTTAAAAATAGTAGTGTTATGGAATGAATTGTGTCCCCTTAAAGATTCATATGTTGAAGTCGTAGACCCCAGTACCTCAAAATGTAACCATATTTAGAGACAGGGTTTTTGAAGGGATAATTAAATTAAAATGAGGTTAAACTGCAGTTCAATATAATTTGTGTTCCTATGAGAAGAGGAGATACAAACACGGGGGAGACACCGTAAAGACACAGATTGCAGATGGCCATCTGCAGGCCAAGGAGAGAGGCCTGGAGCAGCTGCTTGTCTTACAGCCCTCGGGAGGAACCAGCCCTGCCGACACCTTGATCTTAAATGTTTAGCCTCCAGAACTGTAAGAAAATAGATCAAGGTGTTGGCAGTTTGCTATAGCAACCCATAACAAACTCATACAGATGACCTCTCAACAGATGGCTTACAAGTCTACCGCTGACCCCACAACCTCTTCTGTGTCTTGGATCAGCTTCCACAGCTGCCTACTGAACATTTCCATCTGTATGCTTTATAAGAAGCTTAAATAAACATGTCAAAAATTACATCTTTATTGACATACGCTTCAATTCTTCATGCAACCAGAAGGATAACAACCAATTTAAAAACAAAGAGCAACCAGAACTTCCAGAAAGTTGAACTGCATGGAAATCTGACAACCAAGGAGTTAAAAGAAAAAAACATTCATCCAGACGAGTAAGAGGGATGGAGACGGGAAACTGGGGTGGAGAAGATGCACCACAAGGTGGCAGCTGGCAGACCAGGAAGTCCCACATTCACATGCAGATAAACTGGAGAGCAAGAGAGACCACACAACCCAGGGTTCCAGTGTGGGGAAACAAAGCCTCAAAACCTCTGCCTGTAAAAACTTGTCTGGGTTGTGTGGTGGGAGAAACTCCCAGTCTCACAGAACAGTCCATTGGAGGGATCCACGGGATCCAAGAAAGTACACAAACCCACCCACCCAGAAATCAGCACCAAGGAAGCACCTGAAAGGGCATAATCCATTTGTGGGTAGCAGGCAAAGTGACTGAAGGTGGGGTAAGCAGCACTTGAAGAAGTGTGCAAGCGGCACTGTTCCCTCTCTGACCCGTCCACCACATACAGCACCACAACCGCAGCAATGTGGGTTACCCCACCCAAGTGAATATATTTGGCTCTGCCCCTTACAACATAACAGGTGCACCAAGACAAAGAAGTATTGCCCAAATGAAAAAACAGATCAAAACTCCAGAAAAAGACAAGGAGATAGCCGACCTATCCAATACAGAGTTCAAAACACTGGTAGTCAAGATGCTCACAGAAATGTTTGAGTATGGTCACAAAATAGAAAAAGAAATGAAGGCTATGCAAAGTGAAATAAAAGAAAATGTACAGGGAACTAACAGTGACAGGAAGGAAACCAGGACTCAAATCAATGATTTGGACCAGAAGGAAGAAATAAACATTCCACTGGAACAGGATGAAGAAAAAAGAATTCAAAAGAATGAGGAAAGGCTTAGGAACTTTTGGGACAACTTTACATGTTCCAACATCTGAATCATCGGGGTGCTAGAGGAGAAGAAGAAGAAAAAATTGAAAACTTATTTGAAAAAATAATGAAGGAAAACCCCCAATCTGGTGAAGGAAATAGACATGCAAGTCCAGAAAGCTCAGAGAATCCCAAAGAAGTTGAATACAAGGAGGAACACACCAAGAAATATCATAATTACCCAAGATTAAAGATAAGGAGAAAATCTTAAAAGCAGCAAGAAAAAAGGAGACAGTTACCTACAAAGGCGTTCCCATAAGTTTATCAGCTGATTTCTCAAAAGAAACCTTACAGGCAAGAAGAGGCTGAAAAGAGGTATTCAAAGTCATGGCAGGCAAGAACCTACATCCAAGAATACTCTATCCAGCAAAGCTATCATTTAGAATGGAAGGGCAGATAAAGTGCTTCCCAGGTAAGGTAAAGTTCAAGGAGTTCATCATCACCAAACCCTTATTATATGAAATGTTAAAGGGACTTATCTAAGAAATAGAAGTAGATCAAACCTATGAACAATAAAATGACAACAAACTTAACAATTATCAATAACTGAACCTGAAAAACAAAAACAAACTAAGCAAACAACTAGAACAGGAACAGAATCACAGAAATGGAGATCACATGGCAGCTTATCAGTGGAGAGGGGGGAGAATAGGGGAAAAGGTACAGAGAATAAGAAGCATATTTGGTAGGTACAAAATAGACAAGAGGAAGTTAAGAATAGTATAAGAAATGGAGAAGCCAAAAAAATTATATGTACAACCCATGAACATGAACTAAGGTTGGGGGGGGATAGTGGAAGGAGGGGGTTTGCAGGGCAAAGGGGGATAAAGGGGAGAAAAAAATGGGACAACTGTAATAGCATGATCAATAAAATATACTAAAAAGATAAGATACTCATAATGTAAATTGTTAGAATAACTAGAATAAAAACTATAAATTGTTAATAAAAAAGTAAAAATGTTATGGAAAGAAAAATAAATCATTATTTGCACCAAACATACTACTCTTCTCTCCTTCCCAGTATGTCTCAATATTCAACAATCTAATCTTAAATTTTTAGAATTATTTTGCATGTATGATCCTAATTGTAATGTTAAAGCTGAGTGAAGCATTATGTGCTGATATTAACTAGAAATGATTTATTTTACTATCTATAAGCTATTATACCCTATTAAACCACATGCCCTATAAATACTTGGCAGGCTGAGGAAAAAATTAAAACTAAACCTGAAGAAATAAAAAGAAATTTAAGAAATGCTTTCAGGACAATTTTACTTCACTTAGCGGAAGTAAATTAGTGTGTCTCACTTTTAGTGGAGATATGCATGAATAAATATATAAAACATAAATACATACATTTAGAAGTCATTATATAGCAAAAGCCCATTTAATCACCAACTAGGTCGAGAGAGAGGATGTTTTCCAGCCTCCCAATTCCCTACCTGCCTGCTTCTCAACATAGTTCTTTCCTTCTTTAGAGAGATACTCTCTTGACATTTATAATCATTATTTCTTTGCTTGCCTTATAGTTTTACCACCTATCTATGCATCCTTAAACAATTGAGTTTTAATTGTCTATTAATGGAAGTATTTATATACAGTCTTTCTGTTTTTGCTTTTATCACCTAATACTATGTGAAAGTCACTCAGGTCTTCTTTTTTGATGTTCCGTATTTTCACTTAGGTTTGTCTGTATGGATGTGGCTTTTAGTTTATCCTGATTTAGGTTCTCAGAGCTTCTTGTGTATACATAGATCGGTATCTCTCATCAACTCTAGGTTTGCTTAGCCACTCTCTCTTCAAACATACCTCTCCCTCACTTCCCTCTTCTGACCCTTCCACCAGCCATACACGAGACCTTCTTGCTCCATCTACAAGATTCTTGGCTACTCAGTTTATATTTTCAATCCATTTTTCTAGTGATGCTGCATTCTGGAAAATCTCTGGTTATTAACTTTTTTGTTCACCTGTGTCTATATTTACAGTTTCCTGTGCCCTGAGGAAGTTTCCCGGTTTGTTTTTATCTCAGGTTCTATGTTTCACAGTTCTAGTATTTGGACCTTTAGCTGCTCTCCTTTTGCTCTGAGTTGATTCTGAGGCTTCTCTCTGGTGTCGTCCCCTTTCCTTGTAGGCTTTGCTTGTTTGGATTGTACACGGCTTGTTGTCTTCAAAAGCATTTGTGTTATTTGAGAGCTAGGATAAATGTGTATTTCTCCAGAGAAAATGTAGATTTTCTTCTTCCAGGCACCTAAACACTACCAGTGGAACTGCTTTCATGATGATTTTTGAAACATGATAAATTTGGCCTGTAAATCTAATATGACTTCAGGGTTACAGTGCCTCCAATACGTTTTATCCCCACCTTGCTATGCTCAGCACCAACACAATTTTACTTTGAGTGAAGAGATGCAGATGTATGAGTGAGTTGGGTCCGTTTACCCTTACTTTGAGAGTACACCTCTTTTGGGTACAGCTTTACCAAAGGACTGACTCTTTCATTAAACCGCCCACACTGGGCAGGTCCTCATTTATGTCTTCTGCCCCATGTATGCTGTAAGTCCTACAAAGTTTCATCTGTTTCACCAAGAAGCAACAAACACGTTTAAAGCAATTGGTTATTTACACACGTATTTATTTCTTTAGAAATATATTGGGATTTTAATTATCTATCCTAGATGCTGCTCAATTCCACCAAGAACTGAAGGACACATCCTCCTAGTTGCTGGGAAGGTTGTCACCTTAGCTTACAGCCCCCTTTTTGAGATGCCTTTGCTGAAAGTGTCGTCATGCCCAAGGTCATTCTGCCTTCTTCGGACTTCCCCATTCCCATGGCTGGTCTATGCTGGTACGCAGCCCTGGGCCCATCACCCCAGGTTAGGGCAACTCTGAGGGCTGTAGCAGGGTCGAAGCTTTTCCTGACACAAACAGTTCCCTCTGCCCTATCCTGCCGCCTTCCTTCCCTGCAACGTGTGTGGGTCCAGAGAGCACTTTCCGACAAACTTCTTGCAGACAGATTTGTACCTCGGAGTCAGTGTGCCAGGGAACCCAGCCTGTGACACCTGTTTCCGACCAGTTTTTATCTTAGTTGCATTCTGGTGAGAGAATACACTTTCATGAGTTCAGTACTTCAACATTAAATAAATAAACGGCTGTGGGCCAGTTCATGGTCAGTTTTTGTTAATGTCCTCTGTGTGGTTAAAAAACACATAAGGTAAAAATATTAGTTATGATGTTTTTACGTCCATCGTATCTATGTCGTTCATGTGTTGGTCAATCCTCTGTCCTCACCCACTGGTTCTTCTGCCTAGTCCAAACTCCTATCGATTACTGAGAGAGGTGTGCTAAAATCTCTCACTCTGACATGTCTAATTACTCTTTGTAGTTTTGCTTGCTTATGCTTTATATATTTGAAGATATGTAATTATATAAATTCAAATGCATACTATGCATATAAATTTAAAAGTTATATCTTCATGGTAAATTAAATATTTTGTCATTATAAGGTCCTCAGGAAAGGGGAGAAGGAATTCCCACTTCTACCCACCTGTAGTTCCATGGCTGGACTAATAATAAAATAATAAAATTGATACAAGACTAAATTAACAAGAAAACACCAATTTAATGTGTGTGCACAAGATAATCACAATACGATACTCAGATTGTAAAATGAGACTCCAAGAAATGATCAAACCAGACACCTTTTTGTACTTTTTAGATCCAAAAACAATAAATTTGTGAAGAATTGACAGGACAAAAAAAAAAGTTAGTGCTCACTAGAAAAGAGTCTAAGAAAGGTTTGGGTATTCATTAGTAAGGAATTAAACAAAACAGTAAATTAGAAAAAAGGCAGTAAGATTTAATTATACAGACTTTTCAGCTCTGAGTGTTTAACTCTGGCAATAAGGGGGTGTCTTCCAGGTGCAGGGAGGATACCCGTCACAGGGGGATTTATTTCCTGCATTCGAGGACACAAGGGAGGGTTAAGGTTCCCTTCTGGCACCAGCTGCTTGTCAGGTAATTTTAATTCAAAGTAATGGATATGCCATTGCAGGATATTTTGGGGTGCCTGCCTTGGGCCTGGAAAAAGTGGTCCTGTTTATTTCTGGTAATGATGTTTGCCTTAAAGTCTACTTTGTCTCATATTAATATAACTGCCTGGGCTTCATCTTATTCACTACTTGTGCATGCGTGTGCATGTAGGTTGGTGTGCATTTCGATTATTTTCAACATTTATGTATTCTTAAAATTTAGATGTATCTCATAGTGTACAGATGGATTTTTTAATTGTTTATCATCTGAAAAACTTTGTCTTAATTGCATCACTTATTTCATTTACATTTAATGTAAGCACTGATATATTAATTTTATACTTGTTATATTTTTCTGTCCAATTTTTTGTTTCTAGTTTATTCATTTTTTGCTTTCATCTGAATTAAAAATATTCTATGATTTTTATTCTCATCAACTAGCTTGGACTGCATAGATTCCACTTATAAGTGAATTTTTTTCTATAAATAGAGTCAGCCTTTTGTATGCAGGCTTTGTATCCACAGATGCAAAGGGCTTACTGCAGAATCAAAAGTTCCACTCCAGTTTTTTACTGCATAGTGTTGGCACCCCTAATCTCTGTGTCGTTCAAGGGTCAGCTATGCTCTACATGTTCTTTTAGTGATTACTCTATAAATGACAATACATGTGATATTTATCAAAATCTAAAAATCCTTGCCCTCTCCCTAGCTAATTCTTCCTGGCATGTGACTTGCCTGGGAATTAACTGCATAATTTAATGGACATGATCTCACTTTATCCTCATCCCTGTAGAGGGCGGAGACACAACTCCTGCCATTTTACAGATCAGGAAACGGGTTCTTAGGCCACGTGGGCAACTTGTTCCAGGTCACTCACCTAGTAAATGCTGGGTCTGAAATGCATTTCAAAGTCTTTCTAGTTCTAAATGTGGGTTCTTCTGGGGGTTTTTTGGTAACGTTTTCTTTTTTTATTTACTCTTTTTTTAAAGTGACTCTTAAGGTATGTTTTAATAATTGAATAATAATGGCAGCATTGATGAAATAAATGCAGAACCTCCAAATGTAACTTTATTGAAGAATATTTTTCATTTGAATGTACAAGTTATTTTTAGATTTTCGGGCATACTTTGTTGATCTTAAGTTGCAGTGTCTCATCAAAGAAATCCACATCCCGAAGCATATTAAGAAATTCATACTCTTCCTAGAAAGTTACTTAAAACAAAAATAACAATGTTGTAATCGATCTGTCTTCAGCAAAGATCTTCTGATTCAATCTTTTAACAAAGGTGTACATATCTGGTGATGGGCATCAGAAATCTAAGTATCTTATGAATAGAAATTCTTCTTTTGCTTACAAGTCCTATCTGTAGTTGCCTAATTACTCTGACATATGCCTTCATCTGCACTGTACACGTATAATATAACAGGAAAACAAGACGCTGACAATGTTAGAGGATCAGTTTGCGAAACATTTTCTCCACAGGGCTTCTGCTATGGCAAATTACCTTTCTAGATGCTCCTCCTCTAGGGAAGGGATGTTGTCGCAAATTCCAATATTTGATGTTTTAAAAAGCTCATACCCCCAAGGTAAGTGCATATGTAATTCTTCTGCCTCAAATGCTTAAGTCAACTCTGAATGGCTCTGCTGTGTCTGTATGTGATCCTCCCAGATTCTCTACTCTCCCGCCAGGTAGCTGCATTGTCTACCTTCTGTAATACTCCTAACACACTATCACACTGGTTTGTGTTTGCATAAATAAATGAGGATAGTAGCACCGTTCCCAGGGTGTTCAGACGAGTAAATGCAGCGAAGCTCAGCACAGAGTGAAACAGCAGGTACTCTATGTTAGTTTCCCAAGGCCCTGGTTGCCATGGGACAGCAGATTCTCACAGACGCCAAGCAGCAGCCACCGTGACCAGATGCGGATACTCCTTCCGTCACCCTAGCCTGTGTCTTAGGCTGTCTCCCCCAAGGGCAGGGGGAGGACAGCGCAAGAAGGGGCAGCACGCTTCTGCTCACCATTCACACTGTGCTCAGAGGGCAGGCCTTGTGTCTGTGCGTCCTGCTTGAAAGCCGAGGTACTAGGAACCCTCTGAATGCCTTTAGGAGTCAGAAGTAGGCAAGTATTTATATATTTATAAGCAGCCAGGTTCTGAATTGTTATTAGAAACGATGGCACCCAGACTGAGAAACTAAGCAAAATAGAGAATGAGGATTACAGTTTCCCCTGAGTTATTATGGTTTAAGATTTTACTGTGTTGCTGATGAGTCCCCATGAAAAGAGTTTCATTTTCCAGGTTATGTGTTAAGTTGTCTACAGTGATGGATTTCATCAAGCTGAGAAGTCCCAAGCATTTACAACTTCTCAGTATCAGAACATTTGTATGTTCATAACTTTTTCTGCTGCTTCTGCTGTATTTCATCAATATCCGTCTTACTGTATTGATAAAAAATATGTTGCATTTTAGCTAGAATGTTTCACATGTAATCAATAGCACTTGCCAGAATTAGATCAAGGGCTCCCCTTTTTCTTTCAAATGCAAAACTTCCCTGTAAGAATATTTTCTGTTAAGATAAATGTTTATATTCACATTTTGATAATGACTAAGAGCTTATTTTAAGGCTCTTGATAATTTTTAAATTACTGTGTCTATTTTTCTATAAATTGCTTGTTATAAAGTCTTACTTTGTGATTCAGTATTTAAGAGTATACAATTATTTTTAAGAAATATTTTATGAGAACTTAGAATATATCATACCCATCGTGTTTTAACTGGGTTCCTGAAAACCAGTAGTATTATAGAAAATTGAATAAAACCTCAAAAGAAAACTTTAGTTAACACTTCCTAAGCAGGGGTGTCCAACCTGCAGCCCACAGGTTGCATGCAACCCAGGACGGCTGTGAATGTGGCCCAGCACAAAATCGTAAATTAAGTTAAAACATTATAAGATTTCTTTGTGATCCCATATCGTAAGGTATTTAATGTGTGGCCCAAGACAATTCTTCTCCTGGTGCGGCACACAGATGCCAGAGGTTGGACGCCCCGGGTAGAGTACTGCCCCATACACAGATTAATGCAGAGTTTCATATGAGATGGGTTACAGATTTATATGTGAAAAAATAAAACATCATCAGAAATGTTTAAAATTCACAAACATGCTTTAAAAAATGTTTATTATTCCATTTAAATACAATGTTCATTTACATATTTTTCCATAATTGTCTTTTGTAAAAAATTGCATATAAATACAAAGTTACAACAAGAAATTATCACAGGAACAAACAGCTCCATCATTTCTGACTTTTTAAAACTACATAACAAATTAAAACATAGGTCTCTTTGAAAAGTAAAGAATCTTTCAGGTTAAGAATTTGATTACCTTTCACTGGGTAAAAAAAAGCACAAATTGGTAATTACAAAATAGTCATGGGAAAGTAAGTAAAGCATAGGAAATATAGTCAATAATATAGGAAGTATAGTCAATAATATCACAATAACTATGGATGGGGCCGGTTGGACTACTGGCAATATCAGGGGGAACACTCTGCAAAGTATATGACTGTCTAACCACTAAGCTGTACATCTGAAACCAATACAAAATAAAATATAAAGAAAATAATTTACCCTTAATATAAACAAATCTGAAGTCTTCATATAATAAAATACCAGTCAATTCCGAACATATTAGACTAGTAACCCAATTATAGGGAGTGTTTGAAATGATAAATATTGGCCAGGCTCAGTGGAATTACCTTAAAGCAGAAACGATAAATTGTTACCTAGATATTTGCCCCTGACACTCCCACCACAGCAAGATATTTAAACAATTAAGGTATAATTAGAAGACTAGGTTAGGAAGTACCCATCATAGCTAAAGATTCTTTCTTCTTCAGTAAACTAAAGAGTGTTTTGGCCCCATGGTCTGGGTAGAAATTGTAGAAGTCTACAATTCTGAAAACAGGGTTTCTACCTGAATGATGTAGGATTTGCAAGGTCAAAAATTTAGAAAAAAGCTGAGTAGAAACATTAGAGCACAGAAGCTTAGAAACAGGAACAAGTAGCCAGTGGTCTGGCTTAGCACTGAGAATCAAAATAAAAACATGAAACCATCACTCGAAGGACTGAATACTGCATTTACAATGATGGTCAAACTCCAGGGTATCCATATTCCAAGACAGAGTTGCAAAACAGGAAAAGACAGAGCGGCTGTGTCTTTCCTGGATAGGAGGGCTTTGACAGTGTATGACATTTCTCGTCAGCACGGCTGACTGTTTCATGGTGTTTCCGTTTAGATGGGGAAAGGTTGTGAGATGCATTGTTTCCATCAGCAACACATTGGACACTCGTCACAACAAAGGGTTTGATTAGCATTAAATTCATTGACTATTTACAAGCATTTCTGATAACTGCATTTAAAAGCAATCTAAGAAGGAATATATTATATGGGAAACTATCCTAATATTTTTAATCTACTTTGCAGAAAATCTGGAAAGTAATCAAGCAATAGACTTGTTTTAAGCACAGAATGTAAAATAAAGTTTACCTTCATTACGGATAACAAAAGTTTATAAACCGTAAATTTTAGTATGAGTACTGCAGTCAAGTAGTTTTTAGATTTCCTTTCATTACCTAAGCCACAAAATTAATTAGGATATATAGGAAATATAATGTTACATTTTAAATAGTTCTTTAAAAATACTTTCAATGGTAAGTAACTATACAATATTTATATTTAAAATAAAACATATAAATATTCCTTCTATACACATGAGCTTTTTCAGAGAGTGGCGGTACCCTTTCCATATGTAAACATTTTTTAAAGAAGTATTTACTGGAGAAGAAAATAGTTTTTCCAACCAAAGACAAAGATTTGTGATATCCCTCTTATTCAACAGATATTCTTCTCATTTTTTCAGCTAATTCTTTTCTCACTTCAATATGTTTTTCTAAATTTTGCACTTCATGTGGAAGATTCATGTCCCAAATAGACAAGAAAGACTGTAATTCTAGAAAAATAAAAAATAAAATCACATCTCAAAGATCTGCCATTAGGTATTTTTATTTTATTTTAATTTTATGAATTTATATTTAGTTACCTTGGACAAATATATAAATATAAATATACAACAAATAATGTAGTAAATTATTGCCTTTCATAAGAAATTACATTTAGAAAATATTTTTTAAAAAGTGTAAAACTTACTACTAAATTTCAAAAATGAGAATGGGCCTTTAATAACCTAACATTTCACTTTCTGAAAGAAATAAAACCTTTCAAACACTTCAAAATGGGTGATTATATGGATAGGTAAGATGCAAGAAAAAAATATCCACATTTAGTTTAAACTTGGACTAGTGCTTATTTTATAATGGTTGGTAATGCTACTTTGTCAGAAGAAAATACTTAACACTCATAAATGACTGAAACATAATTCTGAAGGTTTATGTCTAAATTATTTGCATTATAAAGAAGCTGCAAGTTAAGTGTTTAAAGTTTTATAGCATATGTAATATTTCCTATAAATGTATAAAACACATGATATGTTATAATCATCCATACCATTGCACTATGTTTGGGATATGGTATCCTAGTAAACATTACCTTTATGGTGTTGCATACCTTCAGTACTTTTCCGGGAATACCCCAAAACCAACATGGCATTTTTAAGGCTTCCTTTACAAGAAAAAAAAAAGTTTTCTGTTAAAACAATGTAGTTAGTTGGACTTAAAAAAGTACACTTCACATTTTGAGACACAAAAGCCTTGGAATTTAATTTACAGGTTATATTTTCAGAGACACCTAATTATAATGAATAAAAACCTCTCCAAGAAGACCAGAAATTTTTTAAAGTTAGAAAATTTGTGGTCTACTCCTTGCTATGATTTTTATTATGTGAACCTGAGAAAATAGCTTAACCTTTCTGCTAAATGGGTTTAATATTTATACATTACTCCTCCACCCAAAATTATAATATTATATGAGATTATGTGTGTGAAAGTACTTTGAATATTAGAAGGCACTGGTCAAATGAGAGGCTTCTGGATGGATAAACTGATACTCTGCCACAAAACCATACTTTCTTCTCAAGTCGTTCTTATTCAACAAGTATCTATCAAGATCTAGGCCTAGGGTAGGCCCTGGGACTAAAGGGATGAAAAAACATATGCAAATTCAATCCACGTGGACTTTATGTTCTAATGAGATTCGTTACTAATGAGTAACTGAGTTAGCTAAGCAGAAGACAAACAGCACATGCAAAACCTTGAGATGGGGTGAAGCATGGTCTTTAAGAGGGACTGAACACGACTAGGCAGAAAGTGCTGGGAGCAATGCCGCAAATGATGGAGGCTAGAGAGGTGGGTGAAGCCAGGTCATGCTCCATCTTATAAAGTATGTTTAAATTTATCCTTACTTAAAAAAATCAATTAAACCTATTAAATCTCTCTATAATGTCAGTAATGAACAAAGTCATGGTTCCCAAAGTACACGCAAATTAAATTGGAGAATATAACAACCTTGGTAGAATAAGACTAGAGAGACAAGTCACCACAGACCACCTACTCTGCTTATGTGGACGTGCATCCTGATAGTTACCGATCTGTACCAGCACCTACTTCTAACTCTTTCTGGGCAACTGATGTCCATGCAAGGAAAATAGGTGAGGGTGGGGAGAAACACTTGTCCCCTCCTTAATATAGTCTTGTAAAATAATTTACTATTTCCTTCACCTTATCAAACATTTTATTACTTATTTGTTAAAGCTATATAAATTCTACTTTTGCAGAACTTAACCCCATAATGTTAATTCTGTGATCAACTTTGTACATATACTATTTTAAACCAAATAATTAGTCAAAAGTAGACAATGAAATGTGATTATCTATGTAGAAAATACATTGCATGTACCATCATGATTTCATTATATTTAGATAGATAAGTAGGAGCAAGGAAAGATAAACGCTTGAGGAAAACATCATGGTTTGTCAATATCTGTGGATTGTGGATTTCAGCATATCTTCCTCCAAGAATATAAATTTGTTTATAGAATGAAAAACCAAATACAATTCTGTAACAAGGGTGGGAAGTGTAAACTATATTCAAAATAAGGATTTGCTTTAATTTCTTTGGTCAAAAAGTAAAAAATACTCGATATTATATATTTTCCATTTTTACGTTAGGTATGAAGAAGAAAAGAAATAAAACCCTCATTTGTGTGCTCTTGCACTAATCTGCTTCTCTTATGAGACAGACAAATTTACTCTCTCCATTTTTTTGTTCTTTTTAGAAAAATTATTTTATTGTTGTTCAATAACAGTTGTCTGCATTTACACCCCACCACTCCCCACCCAGCCCATCTCTCCGTTTTTTTTGATGACTCTACTCAAAATTTATCCCAGTCCTATACTTCATTATGTGAACTTCTAAGACATTTCAAATGACATTGGAAAGTGAGTAGAAAACTTAAATCAAAATCATATTTACATATTTTATTGTCTCAGAGAACAAGAAAAATCTAGCGGAAAGAAACTTGCCTAACTGTGCTGTCATCATGACTCTGACGGAATCATAAAAGTTGTGGATGGTGCGTATCAGTCGGCGAGTTGAAAGATCCAGGAGTAACACCGAGCCTCCTCCAGTCCCGATCCAGAGGGCTGTGTTCTTCTGGAGGCAGAGAGTTTTCACTCTCCCAGAATAATACATACTGTGCTTTGATTCCTTGTTTGCTTTTACCATGTCCTCCCTAAAACCATAAAGAAAGCATGCATTATTGAGTTTTTCAACAATTAAATGATAAAACAGATGTGCGCCTATATATATATATGCATACACATATATAATATTTTATTTTTTAATCTTTTTCTCCTCACTCGAGAATATGCTTATTGATTTTTTTTTTGAGAGAGAGACAGGAGAAGGGAGCGAAAGAAAAAGAGAGAGGGAGAGAAACATGGATATAAGAGAGAAACATTGATTGCTTTTCCAACCTGACTGGGGCCTGAACCTACAACATAGGCATATGCCCTGACCAGGAATCAAACCTGTGACCTTTTGCTTTATGGGATGATGCTTCAACCAAGCCACACTGGCCAGAGCATATATATATAATATTTTAAATTATGAATACATGCAAGTGGACATTGTGTATCATTAAAATTGTACAAAACTAATTTTGCTTTATACAGAATGCCAAAGGGCCACATTTCTCTACCTGAAGCATAAATTATCAAACATAACACACTAGCCCTTTAACATCAAGAAAACCAAAATAAATAAAATGAATTCAATAGTTAAAAACAAAATTTCAGTAAAAGAAGAATAAATTTTCCCCAAATGAAGGGAAAATATTAGTTTCCAAAATTTTCCATGAAGTATAAAAACTTCAAAGGAAAATAAAATTATAATTATTTTTTTTGTTTTTATTTTTATTTATTTGTATAGAGAGGGGAAGGGAGGGAGACAGAGAGAGAGAGAGAAACAGCAATGTATGGTTGCCTCTCACATGGCCCTCATGGGGACCTGGCCTGCAACCCAGGCATGTGCCCTGACTGGGAATCGAACCGGGACCCTTTGGTTCCCAGCCCGCACTCAATCCACTGAGCTACACCAGCCAGGGCAAATTATAATTATTTATATGCAAAAAATATCAATACAAACCACTAATATTTTCCCTGAGCTAATGAGTAGGTCATCGCAAAAATGAGGTATCAGAAACAAAAGGATCCGAACAATTTCGGAACATCAGGTACTAAGAGTCCCTTTACCAAGCAGAACTGTCAGCCCTTGTGTGCATAAATCTCCTCACCGTGCAGAGAAAAACTGTAAGAAGACTCGAGGAAAGTAAACTTTGAAGTCTCCTTTTACGTATATATCATGTAATCTAAATGTTCTCCAGAGTTCAAGCAACGTGTACAGTAAAAACAGAACAAAACAACAAGTGGCTAGCCCACAAGGTTGGCGAGGGTCCTGCGTTTCAGCAGCAGCACGCCAAGGACGTGCTTTGTGTCCTCCAGTCAGAGATATGCTGACGGCCGCCGTGACAGGCCAGGCCTGGGCTCTAGGGCTGCAGTGCAGCCCTCCCTCCTCAGTGCATCTGTTGGTGCAGCAGATTGCTTCCCCACGTTTTTATCTTGTTTTGTGACCTTTTACCTTTAGAACACCGTACTTTTGGACCCACAGTCAAATTATAATTAGTAATACTAATACTGTAACACTACTAGATGTACAGCCACCAATGAGTACAGTATGGTCATTATTCAAGATGTACTATATTTTTCATTAGAGAACATTCTTTGTAATACGTTAAAGAAGCCATAAATATTATGGTTTTTTTTATTATTTTTCCAAAATGACATTTGCTGGATACCAAGAGATAGTGCTGAAAAGCATGACTAATTTTGTTTCTGGGTTTTTTTTTTCCTGCTCACTTTCTATTTAGAGGTAGAAAGGAAGAAAAATAAGTCATATTTGCCCCATCGATGAAATTTGAAGCATCAACACAGCTCTCACAGGCATAAAATAAAGAACCTATGACATTGGACCTGGAGTCTCCAATAATACATTGCACACTTAAAATTTTAAGATAGTAGACCTTATGTTGTGTACTTCTGACAATAAAATAAAATTTAGAAAAAAATAAATGATGAATTTACTTTAAGAAGTGCACACAGTCTATTAGTTCACACAGTTTATCAGTTTTCTTATCCCACACTTCCACAAACGGGCTGTTCTTCTTTGCGATGTAGACAGCTGTGTCTACCACCACCGCTATGATGTTGGAATCACTGAAAGCTGCAGAAGAAAACCTAGGAGGGAAAAAGAATGTCACTACCATTCATTTTTCTTCTATTTTAACATGCAATGCAACCCTGTATTAGTTTTTAACTCATGTAAAAGATTATCGCCATTTTGAAAAAGAAGCTAGAGTACTGGTAATTATTTCATATTGTTTCTAATCAAAACTGAATATGTAACTTACTTTGGTACTCCACTTACTTTTGGTTACGTTATATTTTTTATTTGATAATAAAAGATCACGACTAATGTTTATTTCTGGTTTAAAGTTTAATTTCAGTTTTATCTTGTTCTTTATAGAATTTTATACTGCCCACATATGCAAAACATTTTAATTTCCAAAAGAAATATCATCATACCTGTAACCTTATGATGTCGCAATAAACTACTTATTGTCAAGAATATCTGGGAAATTGTTAGCTATCTATACCTGGAGTTATAAAACTGAAGATGTTAAAATAAATTTTAGTGGCAATGTCCTCAAATATTTATCTTTTCATCAATACAAACTGGTCAAGTTCCGAGGAAAGGAAAAAATCCACATACCACGCCCCTCTTGAAAATAAAGGAAAATTACAAGCTTTTTTAAATACCAATTTTTCAACCTAGGACATCTGGCATTTTACATATTTTGCAAACAGATTGGCTACCATAGGCCCATCTGTATCAGCAAACTGCTAGTTCGTCTCTGAGGCTTAACTTGAATGTCAGCTCCTGTGACATTCTTCCCTGACCTGTCAAAACAGACTGATCATTCCCTTTCCCTGACTACTGTAGCTCTATCATTACAGATCTCATGAAATATAAAATTGTATTGATAAATGTGTTCCTGACACTAAATTCTAAATGTAACTGCTTAAGTACAAGGACATGTCTTTTCTGTATACCCATAGACCAGTCAAAAGTCAAATCCTCATAGATAAGTACCTATCTTGTGCACATAGAAAGCAGATATGTATACGAGTGTGTATCTAGAAATTGTCTGTTTAACAAAGCAGGGAGTTTGTTCAGTGGATGGACAGAAGTGTGGATGGAATGGATGAACAGTGAACTAACAGAAGAATGAACAACTAGGAAAAAGTAACAATGGTTACCACTGCAATTCTATTAGACAGATAACATGAAAATATCACAGGGTGAAACAATCTTTAGTATATCCCAGGGTAGGAAGATTTTTTCTCCAGCTTTTCTCTTCTGGCAAGAGACATGGAGACACGATGGGCTGCCACAGAGCCACTACGTTTTACACGGTTCCTTCCTGGGTGTTTTCTGCATTTAACAGAAAACGGTTCCAAGTAGTACAACTATTGCCCAGAGTTTTAGACTTCATAAAATATTGTTGTGTGTTATCTCATTTCATCCTCAGTAAGAAATCTTATATTAACAATCTCAACGTTTATAATTACAGAAAGTTTACCAATGCTCAATAACCTGCTCAAGGCCATATGATTTAAAAGAGGAAATTATAGAACAGCAAAACTTCAACCAAATATTTCCCACATGCTAGGAAATAAATCTGTGAACAAGATAGAAAGCAAATTCCCTCATCCACAAGCACCTGTAGTATGTAGCCGTGCCATCTGACACCCCACTACACTTTAGAATCACCTGAGAAGTTGTGGGCAGAAAACTGAGGCCTGGGCCCCATCTCAGGCTTAATTCTTGTGACTTAATTGGTTTGAGGATAATTTTCGGCATGAGATCTTTTTCAGCTACCTAATGTGCAGCCAATGAGAGAGCCAGTAGGTCTAACATTAAGAAAACAATTTGGCGAATACACTTATCAAAATATGTGATAGCTATTGTGAAGGGAAATAATAGATGCAATGGAAGGACAAATCCAAGGCACCCAATTTGCATAAGTAGGCTAGAGACAGCCACTCAGAGGAAGGGACAATTGGACGAAAACAGGCACGAGGCGCAGTAGTCACCCAGGCAGAGAGAAGACCTCATGCAAAGACTGAGGGTAAAAGGGAGCAGTTGTCTTCAAGGACTGAGACAAAGTCAGTTTAGCTAAAGCACATTGGCCAAGGAGGCTACAAAATATTAACTGAGAGAGGTATGCAAGCACTAAATCATAAAAGGCCCAGTAGAGCATTTTAAAGAATTTGGACTTCACGTAAAGGACAACGGGATGCCACTGAAGGATTTTAAGCAGGAGAGGGACATCAGATTGATTTACATTTTCAAAGTGTCCCTCC
>PVJI01015792.1:0-40194 GCA_004026765.1 Micronycteris hirsuta
TGAAAAGTTCATTATTAGAGAAAAATCTTAATTCTGTACCAAAACCAGCTTTCAGGAGTAGCAGCTTCAATTATCACTGATCTTAACCTCAACTGGGCACAATCATTAAGGGTAATGTATTTTCTAAAAATTATTCTCTGCAACTGCTCATTACTACTAATCTTACTTACCCAGCCAATCTAGTCATTTCACGGCCAGCCAAAACTATTCGACCCAGAGCTTGAGACATTCGCAAAAGCATCCTTCCACTTTGGTAGTAATCCTTAAATAGAAATAAATATTTTCACTTACCATATTTTGCTGTATATGATGTGCACTTTTTGCTCAAATTTTTGAGGGAAAAATAAGATGCGCATTATACATGGGTACTACTAATTCCGTATCTTTATAAATGTTAACTCTTCTATTTATGCATGTGCATTAAAAGTGTAACTCTAGAAAGCAATAACAATATCTGTATGCAAAATAATACCCTGTAATATGATAATCAGTTTTGTTTCTAATATAAATAAAAAATTGAGTTAAAAAATTAAAATGAAAGATATTTTTTCCTGAAAGTTTGGGCCAAAAACGTGGGTGTGCATTATACCTGGGAGAGCATAATACTTGGCAAAATACAGTAATTTCTAAGGTTAAAAACTAGGTTTTATTTATTTTTATATTTAAATTTTCAATTTATTATCATTACTACTTTACCTCCAGAAGTTCTGAATGTGTACTTTTGAGATGTCGAGGATGAGACAAATCTAGGAACGGACGGCTAACGACTAGGTAACCAACTACAGTGGCAAGATCTGAAACAAAACAATTACAATTTAAAATATTTCCATACTTCACTTTTCCCACAAATTTCATTCCACCATCTCTTCTAAAGCATACTTACATTTGGCAATTATGCTATCGATGAAGCCCATAGAAAACCGAAAGAAAATGAAATTATGTAGGTGTTCCACCTGGCAGAAAGCAAGAACAAAAAAAATAATTATTTTCTATATATTAAAAAAATAAATCTACCATGAGGATTAAAAAAAACTGTATAATATATTTATCCAACAAATATTTACTGAGTGCATATGATTTCTGATTATACTGTACATCACGTTTCATCAAGCACAATGATGCTCACAGAGCAGGTGCCAAACAAACTCTGCATGAAACCATTTCTATACAAACAGAATCGAAATTATTACATAAAGAATGTTAATGTGGTGCCCCTTACACGTAATAGTACAATGATACTTATTCACAATACTGTCAGATACATATATGCTTTGTTTTGTTTAGCTTATTGATCAACAGTCTAAACAAGCAAAAACAGAAGGATGAGCTCATTTAGGTGAAACACTAGCAGTCCAGATTGGCACTCCATGCTTTGCTTTAGTTGGAGACACGTGGTCTGTAATGAATTATATTAACTCATGTAAGTTAATGCCACACAGCCTGAGTTCATAGCTTTAATCTGAGCGTGCATTATCTCAAAGTTACAAGTCTAAAGATGTTCTTTATTCTGCTTTTTTAATGTTCTCAAATGTTCCATTTATCGGATTATTCAAGGTCCTGCATGATCTGGCACTGGGCTCTATCTCAAACCTCATCTGCTCCTAGTTTGCTCCTTCTCACTGAGTTACAGTAGCAAACATGCTCCTGCCTTAAGGCTTTCCTCTTATTGTGCTCTCTGCCAGGAATGCTGTCTAGATATTGATATTTTATAGCTATCACACCCATGTCAGGTGAGTTACTCAAGAAATACCTTCTTGTTATCCCAGCTAAAATAGCTAGGTAACAGCCTCCATCATACTCTCTACCACTTATTCCCTTTTGTTTTTGGTCACAGAATTCATTACCATCTGAAATCATCAAATATCCAGTTATTTACGTTTATTGTCTCCTCCACTAAAATATGCATTTCCTAAGTACAAGGTAGTTGCTCTTGCTATTGTCTGCAAAAAAACAATAGATGGAATATTTATTCAATGAATGCTGTGTGTTGTTACATGCTATGCTCAATACTGAAGATACTTCAAAGTCCCTGAGCTCTTGGAGTTTACATTTAATAAGAAAGACAAACTAATAAACAAATAAGGTAATTATAAATTGCAACATATGCTTTTAAAGAAACAGATCATTAAAATGGAAAGTAACTGGTGGAGGCCATTTCAGATAGACTAATCAGAAAAGGCAAGGCCTCAATAAGGTGTAAATCTGGGGCTGAAATCTACAGGTAAAGTATAACCAAGCTGCGTGAAGAGGGGGCTAGTGAACAGCAGGCCCCTGGAAAAATTCCTTAAATGCGCTTTAGTGAGCACTACCAAAGCTTAGTCATGTTAAGTATAAATAAGGAAAAATCTAATTTATGAAATAATTTTAAGTGATAACCACTTTAATCTTTTAAAATCACTTCAACTACATATTTAGTTTCACCAGTGTCACTAAAATATAAGCTCCATACGCGCAGACTGTTGCCATCACATTCACCACTGTTAACACACTAGCACCTGGACAAGCATAAGCACCTAGGTGGTGCTTGGTATCTTTGGAATGAATAATAAATAAAATTACTTGAATTCAAATTTTCCAAGTGGCAAGTCAGTAAAAAGTGAAATATAGTTCCCACAAGACACAATCTTCATATTCTAAATCAAAGGTCAACAAACTACGGTCCAAATGTAGCCTGCTACTTATTTTTGTTAATAGAAGTTTGAACAGAACACAGCCACACTCATTCATCTACATATAGGTGACAGCTACATTTGAGTGGCCGCGTTGAACACGTGCAACAGAGAACACACGCCTGAGAAACCTAAACTCTGTATGCGTTATCGTGTCCTTTACAGAAAGTTTGCTGACCCCTGCTCTAAACAATAGTCTTCACAGTATTTTCATGAATGCTATGGGAACCAATTTTCCATAGGAATCACTAAATTTATCACTAAGTAAAACTCCTATTCAATCTCTATAAAAATATACTGACAATTATTTTAATAAATCTACCA
Source organism: Micronycteris hirsuta (assembly GCA_004026765.1). NCBI lineage: Eukaryota > Metazoa > Chordata > Mammalia > Chiroptera > Phyllostomidae > Micronycteris > Micronycteris hirsuta. Next base: position 2,994 of record PVJI01015792.1, read on the forward strand.
TTTTCTAATTAGACAACTTAACATATTGATATGAGAGCTTTTATTCTCATATTTTTATGAAAACACATTATAAAAATCCCGTATAGCTATTTAAAATAAATATCTTAAAATTAAAGATACATATTTGCATCTTGGCATAAGCCAAAATAAAAAAACCTTTCCATAAATACATGAGCCTCAAGCACGGAATCTTACCAGTTTTCGGAAGACTGTGTGGATTGTCTGCTTTTCTCTTCTATTCCCATTATAAAAGGCAATTTCTTCACTATTAAAAAAATAATTGAGCAATTAATTTTAATGTTACCCAAGCCTAAAAATGACTACAATACAGTATTTTATGATTGAATATTTTTATTTAAATGGACATTTTGTGACGAAGAGCGTATGAGGTACGAGTTAAGCCATGGTCTAGACCCAGCGCCTAGCTCAGTGACGAGAGCAAAGAAACAGAAATACATATCTGACTAGATCACAGACTAGACTGCGCCTACGTGTTGCATATGCCACATGTAACCTGGCTGAAAAAAAATGTGTGGGGCTAATTTTCAGAAATCGGGATAAAGAAATAAGAAGGAAGCTGCCGTGATACACAGGACGGGATGGCTGAGACAGCCACCATAGATTACAGATTGAGTACAGAGCCAGATAGGAAGGAGAGGAGAAATCAACAGCTGGGAAAAGACAGGCAGTGATGCCATGACATGCAGCCTTTGAAAGGCAGAAAAGCAAGGTAAGTAGGTCCTCATGCCTTCAACAGTGCCAGCTCCCAGGAGACCTAGCTGCCTAACTGTCTTATTCTGGTTCATATCCACACAGCTACTTCCGTTTTCTTAAGCTGGTCTGAACAGGTCTACAAGTGCCACAAGAATCTTAACCAGAAATGAAAGGGTGTTTTTATAGATGAAGAAAGGTTCAGAGTAGTTAAGTAAGTTTGCTAAAGTCATACAGCTGAGACTGTAATTGACCATATCTGACCCTAAAGTCTAGTCTTTCCATTTTACCCAGTATGACGAAACTTTCCCAGCAAACTCCTCTTACAGCAGAAGAGAGTAAAGGTTTACACAGAAGTCTTGAAGGCACAGTTAAAACAGCCTTCGACAAATACCTAATATTTCTTTAGTCTCTTTTCTCCTAATAGTTTGTAAATTTTATATTCTACTCCAAAATATACCTATATTTTTTCCCTCACAAAAACAAGGTAACTCCCATTTCAACCCCTTCAAGTAAATTAACTTTCCATAAAGATGTATCATGTTTGACCTGCTTCGTGGTTCCCTTGACACAATAATACAGAGCCCCAAGGGATCAGAATCCCAGTTTAAGAAACACAATTCTATACCTACAATTAGTTTTCTTACTTCTATCTCCTCTGCAAATTTAAGTCTATGGAGGAAGAAGAGCTGAGAATTTCACTTCTCCTGAACTGAGTCATTTTAGCCCTATTCTACAACCTGAAGACAAGACATCCTAGAGCACCAACGGCTGCCCATCCAGCATCTGTTCTCTTCTTCATCCTGTCTCCTAAGAGAACTCGAACTTTCTTAACCAACCCTTTTTTGTGCATCCAAATGGTTTGGTAATGGCTTCAACCCCATCTACCAAGGATGAGTTCCAAATTGTCTAAGCCAATCACTTTGCAGCAATTGCTTTAGGCACGAATGAGCAGATAATAATTCTGGTCAATGAGATGTGAAAGAAAGTCCACTGCGGGGCTTCTGGGAAAGTTCCCTTGCTCTTACAGCAGAAGAGATGGCCCCATTTTTGTTTCTGCACTTTTTGCAGGGAAGGAAGGTTCATGAGATCCGGAACTGCTTTTGATACCTTGTGATTACAGGAAAAATTAGGCTGAGGAAAGGGGCAATACACAAAGGAGGGCAGAACAAGGAGAACATCAGAGAGCCAGAGGAGGGGTCGGGGCCGGGTGGAGGTCGGCAAAAGAAGGGAAATGGGGGACATCTGTAATAGTGTCAACAGTTAAAATAAGAAGAGGAAGAAGAAGAGGAAGAAGAGGAAGAGGAAGAAGAGGAAGAGGAAGAGGAAGAAGAAGAAGAAGAAGAAGAAGAAGAAGAAGAAGAAGAGGAAGGGGAAGAAGAAGAGGAAGAAGAAGAAGAGGAAGAAGAGGAAGAGCTCTATCATACTGTGCCTGGAAGCGCTCTACTTTAAGAGTTCTTGTGTGAAGTAGTGAATGTCCTTATTGTTTGGCCCTCTGAGTCAGGGTTGTCTGTTTCTTCCAATAGAAAGAATTCTAGCTGATACCATATTTCAGTCACTTGGCAAGTCACCTCTCTACTCAATCATCTATTCTTCTGCCTCCCTAGAGCTTAAAACCCTATTAAAAACATTTTAGCACTCCAAGGAAATAAAGTAAGAGGGAACTATTAAAAGAGTAATTCCCTAAGTAATTTTGTAAATGCCTATAGGGTAGTAAATAAATATTAGGACTCTAAAAATGACTTATGGTTGACAGATTAATATATGAGAAAATTTATTGAACACCTGTTACATATCAAAAACTGTGCTGTAAATTCTCTATATATTTCATGTTCATCCTTACAACAATCCTATGCTATATACCTATTATAAACAAGAAGAGTGAAGCTATATAAATAACTTGCCAAAAATCACTGAATATGTAATAGATAAATGGATGAGGTAGATTTTGAAAAGAGTCAGGCTGGTTCCAAACCCCAACACTTTTTCTTCCTACTTTGGATTTTTAAACATCTGGAAAATAGGTAGAGGCACATGCAGTGAGACTGAATTACTGAGTATTCTAAACACAGTCTCAAATAAAAATATTCTGGGGCACACTGAGACAAAATTTTTAAAGTATTGTAAGTAAATCTGAATTGTATTTTGACTATGTTTAAAGTGAAATTAACAGAAAATTAGTCAGTAAACAACATGAAGAGGTCAATCAGATACTACATAGTTAAAGTTAACTAGAAAAAGGATTATAAAACTGGTATCTTTCAAAATGTATATTTTCAAAAGTGGTAAATATACACACACACACATAATTTCAGTAACAGTGTTACTAGATTTTTTGAAGTCAACTTACATGATATCAATATCCATAAAAATAAATTTCTAGTACAGATAAATACACTGAATACATTTCGCCTTACCTGTTTGTGATCAGCCGGGAGTTAACGTATCTATACTCTCCTTCATACTTTTGCTCAGCTACTGTCATCTTACCAATGGGTCTTCTGAGTCGAGTTAGGAATAGCCCAGAAACAAGTAAATAGGCCATCATACTCGCTGGGCCCTATTGTTATTGCAAGGGAAAGATAGAGTTCAAGTATATCTAATAAATCTACTGAAAGCAACATGCACAATTTATATAGTTAACTTTTGAGAGATATTGACTTTCGACTAATTTTTCCCCTTGTTTCTTTTCTAAAAAATATACACTGGACCTCTATGCTTTTGCTACTTACCTATTCCTCTGCCCACCACTGACACATACCTCCCAACTCTTCCCGATATGTTCCCCTAAAACTCCTAATTACAGTAATCACTCTTTGTAACGCATCTGAAACTCTTCTGATGGAACTCTTGTTGATATTTTCTCAAGATTCCACAATAACTCAGATCTCCTTTTTAGTTTCTCTTTGAATATTAATATTCTCTAAGGTTTCTTCCTTAGCTCTCTTTGCCCAAATTTACATCTCTAGTCCCATCAGTCCTAAGAATCCAAGACACTATTTCCAAATAAGTACTATGCCTTGTCACCTCACTGCACTATAGAGCCTCAAGCTTAGTTCCCCCAAATAAGCGCCATCGGCCTTTCCATTCTCATACATCTTGTTTCCGGTGACCTCATCACCCACTGCCCATCCCGAGTCACAAGCTTCAAGCTGACCTTTCCAAACTCACCATAGACACTTACTTTCCTCATTTCTATATATACACTATATTCTGCCACACTAAAATAATTGTTTCCTAAATATGCCCTTCAATGAAGTTGTTCTTATGTCTGGCAACCCTGGCAAACCTAACAAATGCCTACTCATCCTCCTCAAAGCACCTCAAATACCACCTCCAATTCTTCCAACACCAAATACTTTATTCAAACTTCTATTATTGGATTTAGCACTCTGTATTATAATTGCTTGAATATCTATCTCTTTTACTAGATCATAATCCCTCCCCAGTAATAGCTGTCCTACTCATCTTTTCATTCCTACTACACAGCACAATATGTGTGGACCACAGTGTATATAGTCAAGATTTTTTAAATGAATTATGGTTGAGTCAATGCATTTCAACAATTACTACAAGTATGGGAAAAAGGTAACTAAAACATAGTTTCTACCTTCAAGAAATGCAGAAAAATAACAGAAATACTTTAATATATGTGGAGATATATATATTCAATATATAGAGATATGTTGAAGTATTATAAAAATCAAGTAAGTACCATAAAAAAATTACAACACAGAGAAAAGAAGGATTAGGCCTATTTACCTCTTATAACAAAAATATGCTATAATAATAATTAAATCTGGATCATAAGAAAGCAAAAAGGAAGGTAGACAATAAACTTCAAAATAAAAACTGCTTTTCCTCAGAACCTTTTTGGAAAGAAACAAAAAAAGCACTATACAAACTGTCTATTAACTACAAAATGTCTATATGTAAACATGTTTACATATTTATATATAAACCAACTACACTATTATATGGTTGTTATAAATATGTAACAATAACATTACATGTTAAATGACTAAAGCTAAATTCCAATAAGATATACAGAGAAAAGGGTAAAGGTCATTCTCACCAACACAAATATCAGAGACTGGGTAAAAAATAAGGCTCATGGGATAGAGTCAACCATTTATATTATCATAAAATAGTCTTGAAACTGGTACAGCCACCATTCTAAAGGTATTCCTGATATTTTAACATTCAAATTTCATGCTAAAATGGCTGTCTCCAAATCTCTTTTTAGTCATTACTTTGCAACAATAAGTACATGTATGTTCAATATTAAACACTGCACTTATGGTTATTAATATCACAAAAGTTTTCCAAGCATCTGACTTAAGGAAAAGTAAAAAGCCAAATTAGAATAATTTTCAAATTCTCCATACAGCATTATTTTATAACCAGATTTGATTAGGACATCTTGTAAAAACATGCTGAGATATAAAAAAAATTCTTACAAACCATCCAGCTATTCATAATTAGCATTATAGCAACTTAAAAGGCAGAATAAAAGTAAACTCACCTGAGCTCCTATTGCACTTGTTAACTTGAAGATATACAAAACTATGTCTAAAAATGGCTGTAAGATAAATATTAGAAGGTACAAAGTTAAAAAGAACTAGAGGTAATGAACAGCATGTAGATTAATGAATACATAGAAGATACAGCTCTTATTGTCAAGAAACAGAAAACGGAGACTGCCTGACCAATGCCTACCAACAAGTGGGAAAAACATTATCACTTCCCATCAACTAAGGCAGCTCTCCTGTGACCATTAACCACTAGCAACCACGTAATTCCTAAGGCAGGACAAAGACACTAAATAAAATGACCCAGGTTATAGCCCCAGATCTGCCGCTGGCTTTTCTGGTTTCTATATATCTTCACCTGTAAAAATGAGAGGTTCTTCCTGCTCTTAATACTGTTGAATTCTATTATTTTATCATAACATCTACACGTTGAAGTAACTGAGTAAGCCTATCTATGAATATAATTTTATGATGTAAAACTCACACTTCTAGAACTAAAACAATACACTAAGGTTCTCACACAGAGACAGCTCAACCGACATACTAAAAGTGGGGTTTTTCTTTTACTTTTTATTGAACTTATTGGGGTAATATTTGTTAATAATTGAAAAGTTCTTTAAAAAAAGAAAAATTTAATCCACACCTGAAGGTATGTTTATTGATTTGGGAGAGACAGATGTGACAGAGAAACATTAATCAAGTGGCCTCTCTTATTGTTGAGCCCAATCAGGGACCAAACCCTCAACCTGGGAATGTGCCCTGACAGGGAATCAAACCCACAACCTTTTGCTGTACAGGACAACTCACCGAACAAATGAGCCACCCAGCCAGAGCATACTAAAAGAGTTTTTTGAAGTGTTTTTCAAGAAACCCAAATTGTGTTCATTCACTTAAATCGATAGCCACCACTTTATGACTAATATCTACACTCTAGGATAGGTGGCTTGGTTTATTAATTGGCTTATACTAAGATGAACCTTTTCTTCTTGCCTTATAAATTATCAAGAAGCTAGACATACTTGTGAAATTCAAGTACATTTAAAAGTTGATAAAAATAGGCCCGGCTGGTGTAGCTCAGTGGATTGAGCGCGGGCTGGGAACCAGAGGGTCCCGGTTCGATTCCCAGTCGGGGCACATGCCTGGGTTGCGGGCCAGGTCCCCAGTGAGGGCCATGTGAGAGGCAACCATACATTGCTCTTTCTCTCTCCCTTCTCCTCTCTCTGAAAATAAATAAATAAAATCTTTAAAAAAATAAATAAATAAATAAAAAATAAAAGTTGATAAAAATAATGACATATGCCAGAGTTCAAAAAATTAGGTAATGTTAAAAGTAAATATATTACAGTGCATAACACCACTACAATTAATTTGGTATTTTATCCTACTGCATATGTGACGAGATCTAACCTATAGACTTGCTCAATTGCCAAGATGTAAAGACTACAAATCTACAGAATTACATGAAAATTTTATCTACACCCACTCTACCCCCAACCACGTAGCGACAGAATAAACTTTAAAATGTGGTAATGGGAACAGAAAAGAAAGCTGAATTACTGAACAGTTTGTAGTTGTCAGAGTTCCTACAGTTTGGAATCAGTTAGCAAAGGCTTCTAGAGAGCTGAGTAAAGAACAAAGTTTGGCATGAAGTGAAGAGGTATCTTGGTAGTGGGCCTATCAGGAGGGGTGAAGCTCTTGTGGATATGTGTGACTTTTCTAAGAATTGCCTATCCTCTCTCCATCTGTATGTTGAAGCAGAGCATTCCGAGCCTTACAATGCAACCCCCTTGTATGTGGATATCTGCATCAGTTAAGGCCAGAGGCAAAGATACTATAAATGGTCCAGTCTAAGACAACCCCCTACCCCAGACCAAGAACAGTCACGTGGATTGAAGTGGGAGATGAAGCATCATCTAAAATGAAGAGGGAAGGGAGGGAATGCGGTGCATACAGTCTAACAGGTGCCCCTACATGTCCCAGTCAATGCAGGAGGTAATGGCAAAGAAGATGGCTTAATGAGAAGACCATAGCAAAAGCTGCACGGGGGGTGAGATAACATGAGTGAGACAGGTAAGAACTGAAGAAATCAGCAGGAAGAAAAGTGGTTACGGCCCACCACCTGAATCAAGAGCATTGCCATCATTCTGGGAAGGGGGAGAAACAGTAACAACAACAGAAATAAATTAATACTTTATGAAAGGTTTTTGACTATTATTTAAATTATCTAATAGAATTAGAGCTACTGAAGGAGAGAAGTGGGCAGGAAGAAGTGCTAGCTTAATATTTGTTAATGGATGTAGAACCAAAAACATAAACTGACTGCCAATCTCCAACAATTGCCAAAAGTACACAGGTCAAAGGATAAACACTTAAATCTCTGTTGTTTGACTGAAATCAGCCTGCAATATTCTTACGAAATCCTTAAGAGACACTAAATTCTCAGTTCTTGGTTAAAGCATCTCATAAATATAATACTAAAAATTAAATAACTGTAGTTAAAACTATAACTCTAATTTTCTTATAAAAGCATTAAGTATTTATATGATGATGTTATACCCATCAAATCAATTCTACATAACTTTGTTTAGATTCAAAATTCAACAGATTAACAAATAATTAAAAAAAGAAAGAGAGAGAAACTTACCTTACTAAGATTTGAATATAAATCAACTACACTGTTACAAAACTTTTCTACATCTTGTGTAAGCAGCTGGTCTGGATTAGCTATTCTGTTGTCCAGATTTCCCATTTTATAATATGTGAAAGCTCTAAAATAGCAATAAGAAAATAAATTTAAAACAAATGATATTTTTTAAAAACTCACATTATCCTACATAGTTTAAACTAATAGAAACAGAAAAGTCTGGAGCTGGAAGAGGCCCCAGACTGTCCTAATTTATTTTAAAGATGAGGAGGCAATTCTAGAGAAGGATGACTAACCAATTAATGGAAGAGCTAGAATTATACATTCTAAATACCGAATCTTTTGCTATATGTTTCTGGGTCTAAAGGCAATTTTCTTGAAAAACATAGCCAACAAAAAAGAAAAACTTCTATGTCTCAATATCCTAGGTATTACTGTTCAATTTAAGTATTTTTAATATAAAAATAGGTTATTACTTACTGGAGATACTCCTCATAGAGGTATTTAGTTAGTCTTACTCGGAAGCACAGTTTGAGCTCATTTAACCCAAACTTCAAGAAGTTATTAACCAGAGAGATCTAAAACAAACAAACACATATTATTGTTTTTGCTTCATTTCTTTACTAAATCATAAATCATTTCTCTGTCATTGGCTATGTCTCCAAATCCTATGATTTTTATGAAAGTGCAAGTTTATATAATTCAGTTCTGTTTTACTTAAAATTTACAACGAGACAAGAGAACATACTAAACCAAAAGCTCTATTATCCTGATATGTTAAACTTTACTTGGAACTTAATTTTAGAATGTGTTAATATCATTAATTATCAGAAGCATCTTGCTACCTTTTTTTTTGTACACACAAAAAAAGCTACATCACCTATCGAATGTAAAGGACTTGCTCTTAGGAGTCCTGACTTTTATGTTTATATTTTCTGCTTCCCACTACCAGTGTTACAACCCCAGCCAAAGGAATTCCATACATAATGCATTTGCATTTGTTGAAAAAAGTAATAAGTCCTCTATCTACTAATGCCATTTTCCAGATTATTTCTAGTCACATTTAGTACTCTTTTCCATCATTATATCAAAATTAATTCTTCCATGGTTCCAAAGTCATATTTACATAAAATTTTTCTTAAGAAAACACTGATTTCCTGCTGAATCTCAACTTTTGATATCTAAGCTACTTATCTCAATTTTTTATATTAAAAGGTCTAAAAACCATGAATGTCCACCCTCAAGGTCTATTAAATCTGATATATAATCTAATTAATTGAATTTTACAACCAAGCTCCTCCTTTTTTTACTCCATTTAAAATGCTAAAATTCTTATAGTGCCAATAAAATAGAATAAAAAGCCAAGCTAAGAAAATCACTTATACTTATGCCAAGTGCTCACTTTTATTTTTAATAAATTCAGATAATTCCAAATTAACTTAAAATACAATTTACTATAATATTGTGGTCTAAAACAATAAATACAAATCGGAGTGGTTCTGCCCCCACACACTCCCCAAGTTCTGCCCCACGAGATATTTTTGGTTGTTACACTGCGGGGAAGGGTGGGAACTACTGCCATTTAGTGGGATGTACTAAACATTTAGGAAACCCTAACCTAAAAAATTCATATATGTACACATCCACATATATATAATTGAACCAAAGATCATTCCTTTTAATTTTCTTATCTAGAGTAAAGGTGTACATTGAAATATTCCACTATAAATTACAAAACTAAATTCAAAATAGGAACTTAGTATCATAAATCTTTAAAGAATTTGTAAGTAAATATCCTTAAAGATTTTAGAAAGATGCAGTTTTTCCCTGTGTAAATTTAAAGAATTCCACTTACGAGAGGCATGGCAGCGATGAAGTTGAATAAGTATCTCTTGAAATCTTTTCTGCTACGACCAATGATACCACTGCAAACCACCACATGCAATGCATTAGTTGCAAAAGAAGCAATATTTAACACTAAGAAAACTTCTGTAAAGCTCTAAAATTACTCTTTGAAATTTTTATTGAATCAAAAGAATCAATAAAAAAGATGTTAAGAAATATTTCCTTACAAAAATGTTTCCAACTTGAAATTATATCACTTTAAATAGCTTTCTTGAAAACCAATCTATATAAATGGCAAAATTAAATAAGAATAACTAGTTCTTTCCCTCATGAAAACGGTAATTTTAAAAAAGGCTTAGGCTGTCACAAAGGGGTTTATATGGCAAAACAATTAACTCCACAGACCAAGAATGGGTTGCTATGGACAAAACAAACTAGTATTTCTTTGTTTTTAAAATATTTTAACATTCTGATTCTCATTTGTATGAACACATTTGTAGAATTAATCTCTATAGAGACAGACCAATAAGAGATCAAGCTGATTATAAAGGGCCAGGAGTAAACATTTTAGGCTTTGTGGGTCACAGGTCCTCTACGGGCAAACACTCAATTCTGCTATGGTAGAGCACAAACAGTCAAAAATGAAAAACGCTGTATTCTAATAAAATTATACCGAAACAGATAGTTTTGAGTTTGACCTGCAAGTCTACTGGGCCGACCATGGGACTAAATGATAACTCAAAAAGTAGATCAGTAGGGTTCCTCAGAGCCTCAACGTCTGTTCACACACTTCAATTAAACCAGCTCCTCTTTTTTAAATCTGTTTTTATTTTACATATTTATCTGTTTTTAAAATATCTATAAAGAACTTTTAAATTTAGAGTTCCTCTACTTTTTTTTAAGGGTTGAAAACCATTATATCTTGTAAGTAAAGACTCTTTGAGTTCAGCTCCAATAAAAACGTATATTTACTTGATCACACACTCTTTTATCAAATAACCTTTGTTAATACTCTCAAATATAAATAAAATATATTTTGAAAAATACTGCACTAAATGATTTAAACCTAACTCCATACACGTACACAAAATTAATGGGTATATAATAGAGAAATAACTTGCTTTTTATGAAGGAGTAGGTAATAATGCCAAGTAATGTTAGCTGGTCTTTTAGAGCAAAAAGAGTTCCATAGTCAAATGAATTTAGGAAAATCTGGGTTAAACAAAGCTAACAAGTGTCTTTATCAAAGACCCTCTCAGTGCTTCACCTATAATACGTCCATTGTAACTCTCTGAGGGGCTTTGTAGCATGTAGTATTTCTTCTGTCATTAGCATTCCACAGAACATACTTTGGGAACTGTTACTTTAGACTAATAGAAAAATTAATAGGCCAATTTTGATATAACTGCTAAAAAGAAAAAAATAAGTTGAACTAGAAAAAAAGTTAAAACAGAAACACACAAAAATGCTGTTTATAGCAATAAGAATATTAGAGACAAGCAATTAAGGCAAAACAAAAGTTTAGAGATTTACAACTGTTTGAACCAAACTTTACATAAACCCAAGCGCTTTAGTGCTGCCCAAGCTGCGAAACGCACAAAATTATGAAACTTTGGTAAAACACATGCTATCATTCAGCAATGGTTTACCACTGGAATAGCAGCTATAAATTTAAAAAATGGTTTCTTGAATAAAGCCTTATTTCTGCTTATTATTCCACTGTAAAAAAAAATAAAGAATAGTTTTATAGTAATGCCAGTCATTATTACTTTTAATACATGTAAGAATCTCATAAAAGATAAAGATGCTGCTTATAGCCAAATAGGTGAAAGACATATATTGATGATTACATATAGCAACAATAAGGTAGAAGGATTTTCCTCCATTAAAGGTCTGTCCTATTAAAATTTGCCCACACTCCAACGTCATTAGCCACTGCTAACAAATAAGCCTAAAAGATGTAAAGAATATTAAAATGAAGTACACTAAGGATCATAGCAGAAATAAATGAATCTAGACCTACTTTGAAAGAGGCAAAACAGAAAAGACAGGTAAACCCATTCACAATGTAGCTTTACTAGTAAGAGAAATGCGTACATTTTTCAAATAAATTTGTTCCATAGTATGATTCGCAATATCTTAAAACTTGTAATTTGACCAAATAGCAAATATTTCCTATATAGCAGAAGCTCAAAATTATTTATTAAGGAGAAAGTTAATCAACTTTAAAATGACCATTTCACAGTGGTGAATTGGGGTTAAGAGTATAAGAAAGTTCCCTGTACAATTCTTAGAACTTTTCTGTAAGTTTAAATTGTATCAAAATACATATTTTAGAAACTCTTAATTTTTTAAAAAATTTTCTATAGCTCATAACTAAAATTGAAAACTCAGTACCCAACAAGTTGATTACTCTAGCAGAATTACAAGCTGGCTCATGCTACATAATAACTTTCCTCTGTCCATCATCACCAATTAACGCCACTTACTCTTTGCAAAGCATTTTCTGAAAGACAGTAGGTCTTTGAGAAAACATTTATTAGCAGCTACTCAAAGTTGGAAATCTCCAGTTTAAAAAAGTAAATATTATTCTTTTGGATTGCAAAAACATGAAAGCACAAAATCTGAATAAAAGAGGAAAACTTTTCATCTTCTATACCACACCCTGATTATGCAGGGCTTTTACACGTAATATATGATGGCTTCTACACAGATGTTCAATATGATGTCGCTCACAGTGGATGTAATCTATAGATTTTTGCTATAGGTAATTAACAATGTTATAGTTGGGGAGTCTATTTTTAGTAACAGATAGGACATTTAAATAGTAAAGCCATCAAAGAAAACAGTATATAATTCTATAATAATGTAAAAGAGCATAAATGTCTTCTCTACATTAATTATACAAAGGACTCAAATACTTGCACACACAGCTCATAAAAACAGAATTTTGCAATAAAATCGATCCTCCTAAAGCTGATATGCTAGCAACAATGAACAAACATTTCAATTATGGTTATGCTGAAATTCTTCAAAGTTATTAAGAGGATTCCTCAGTAAGACATAGAGACACAAAATTTACCACACTCCCACCACAAACACCTACAAACCTGGGAGACCAGACATTCAACAAGCCCTCAACTTGGTGTCTAACAAGATTTTTAGGCCTTCTCTTTTAAATGTGAATACATAGCCAAGAGCAACAAACCACTTGAGGAAAACTTCTAACAAGAGTAAAAGGATCATAAAGGAAACAATGCAGGGAGTAAAAAAAAAAGTCACAGACTTGAAAGAGCAATTGCTACAAAAATGAACATTCATACAAAAAGATAACTCTTAGAAATAAAATCATAATAAAACTCACTGGATGATAAAGTTAAAAGAAACTTCCTAGAATATAAAACATCAGTAATAAAAACAGTGCAGAAATTATAACATAATCAATCCAGGGGGCCCAACAGTCAACTAGTAAGGATTCCAGAAAAAGTATTTAAAAAAAAAAAGGAGAGGAAGAATGAACAATGACTTTGTAGACTGAAAAGAGCCCACCTCGCCTGCTGGTGTTAGCTCAATGGACTGAGCGCGGGCTGGGAACCAGAGGGTCCCGGTTCGGGGCACATGCCTGGGTTGCAGGCCAGGTCCCCAGTGAGGGCCATGTGAGAGGCAACCATACATTGCTCTTTCTCCCTCTCTTCTCCTCTGTGTAAAAATAAATAAATAAAATCTTAAAAAAAAAGAGCCCACCTCATGCCCAGCACAATGAGTAAAAAAAGAAATCACATGAACATTCAGTAAAGTTCCCAAACACCAGCAATACATCAATAACAAATGACCATAAAAGCTTCCAAAGGGAAGGAAAAACAGATCCGCTGCTGAGGAAGGGCAACAAGCAAGGGAACGGCCCCATCATCCCTGTGGGACTGCGCTCGGTACAAACTTGGCAGCTGTGGCTGCACATCAGAATCGCCTGGGATGTTTCAAACAGTGATGTTTAATTGAATCAAAATACCCAGGGGTGGGCCCAGAATGTCTGGGTTCTCAGAATTGCCCAGCGATTCTAATCATCCTGCAGCCGAAGTTGAGAATCAGTGAGTTCTACGGAAGCAACAGGGTAATATTTTCCAAATTCTGACAAAAAGTAATTTCCAACTTGGAATGTATAAACACAGCTATACTATCAATCAAGTGTTAGAGTAGAAGACTTTATCAGGTCTAAAAGCTCTCAAAAATGTATTTCCTTTGCACCATTTCTCAGAAAAAGACTGCATCTGCCAAAATGAGAGAGTAAATTGAGAAAGAAGGAAGCAAAAGATCCAGAAAACAGATTATTTAATGTGGAATAGAAACATGAAAGAAATTCCCAAGATCATGATAAAAGCAAATTCAAACACAACTGCTATTTAGTGGGTCTAAAGTACAATCAATCCTGATCAGAGCAGGAAGACAGGAAACTAATAAGAAGCATGGGGTGGGTGGTAATACATAAAAATCAATAGATTATCACAGTGTGTTTGATGATATAACACTGAGGAGATTTTACACAGTGTTAATCAATAAGCTTGAGTTGAATTAGTAAGTAGGCAAAAAACTAAAGCACACAAAACCTTGTAACTTATAAATATCAGGCAAATTGAAAGGCTGTATATAAAAGAAACTACCAAAATATATGCCATATGGCTCAGCTGTAAACAAGTCAAAATCATGTAAACACTACATTTTGATTTAACAAAATACTGCAATATAACACCAAAAGGATGAGCATGGGCGTGAGTAAGTGTAAGAGCTAATTCTCATCTTCCAAAGCAGGCAAATAAATATATACTCTCTAAAACCAGAAACAGTAGCACAAGGACGTTACATTGAAATGCAGAGGTAAAATAAGAGATGAAACAGCAAAAAGAACGGAAAGCGGCTGGCTCCAGGGACGACAGTTACGAGTGGGAGAAAAGGACTGACGTGTCTGTGACTAGCGCCTACGAGACTGACTGACATTAAGCCATGTTCACGTATTATTTTTAAGGTGTTCATATATTACTTTGATTAAAATTAAAAGGCCCGGGATCCACCACAGGTTTCAGAGAGACCTGTGTTGAATACGGGAGCCTACACAATTTACACATACTCCGAAGCATGTGGTTAGGGCTTCAGGCCTATGCAGACCACCTATATTCTCCTAGACAGGTGAGTCAGAAAACATGCGCATAAAGCATTCTTCCTTGTCCTACAAATCCTATAAGAAGCAAATCAAGGATATGAGAAAAAAAATTCTTTATTTCAAAATCTGGGCACATTTTAAAGCTTTAAGTGCTGTCATTCAAAAGTTATCTTAGATTAAGTATTTAATACATTTTCTGATAAAATATTGCACACCAGTAAACAAAATTCCAAGAATAATTTTACTCTGGCATTCAAACTGGTATCCTGAGGAATAAATTCTTTATTAACAGATGTTATTTTTGTTTTTAGGTGCAAAATTATCAATTGCAATGATTAATAATTAACATGTAGAAGGACTATAATGAAAAAATTTTATAAACACTAACTTCAGAAACTGAAAGAAATGTCTAAGAATTGTTTCCTTTTAGTAAACATTCTCAACGTGGTTCCCTAATATACTTTGATATCTTCCTCCTAATTATCTCATTAATTTTAGTCATCCAACTTGGTGACTTTTTTAAACCCCAATAAAGCACTTATTACAGTGCATTTTAACGTTCCCCTTTCTGGTCTCTAACCCTCTATAAACAGCCCGCTCTGCAGGACTTGATGCAGGGCCCCTCCCATCTCCAGTACATCCCTATCACAGAGTTCATCTCCAAGTGAATAAACAGAGACATAATTTGACTTAAGTATTTACACCTAATTTAGAATCTATTTCTTGCTCATTAAGATATTGCTTAAGTATGAGACAAATTACTATTTCATACATATGGGAGGAAGGTGAACAGAAAAGTACCTTTCAATGAGTGTCCCATTTTGAATCATCCAAACATCACAATATGTTCGAGACACCAGCATAACAGCAATAAGTATCAAGTAACCTGTCTAAAATAAACCAGGTATAGTAAATTAAATAAATGCATTTTAGAAAGTTAAAAAAAAAAAACACATTTCCTTGGCAAAGGTTTGTTATTTCTAAATTTAAGGCTTCATTCTAGCTTTAATACAGTTGGCTGACATTTTACCTACAGGAAATTTTAAAATATACTTCTAAAAAATTTAAATATAAATGGAAAAGGCTTTATAGATAATTTATTCTAACTTTCTTATGCAGAATTCAAAAGTGAATCCCAGGCAGGTCAAATGACTTTCCTTCATACAATCGGTCAATGACAGAAACTAGCAGTATAACTTGGATTACCTGAATCACCGTGTATTGTGATTGTCTTATATTGTTAATATATGACTAATAAAGAAAAATGACAATAAAACTGTCAATATGCAATTGAACAACAAATACTGAAGCCTAAAATTTTACCTAAGTAGAATAAATTTGGTTCACTTTATCAGGAAAATCTCTAAGAGTGCCCTTGCACTCACAGAGCTTTCATTTTAGTTATTAAGGCAAGATTTACACTAAAAATATAAGAAAACAGACCAATGTAAGTATATTTGCATTACTTCATGTGCTAAGTAACAAAATGGGAAGGTCTGGGGTAGCAAAAGAGGGTTATGACATTAGAAATACATTAACTAGGCCAGGTAAAACAAAGGAAAGAATGAAGATTATGAGTAAAAAAGATGAATAATTCCATGGAAAATAAGAAATGGATTAAAACCATATGAATTATGAGCAATAGCACACCCAGCAGAGCACAGACCATACCAAACTACTGAAAGCTTCTAGGTGGAACAAAACGCTCACAGCGCTGTTTAGGAAACATGACTGAAGCAATGCTGGGCAAGACGGGTTACCAAGGGGAAAGAGATGAGCCACCGAGTGGCTGGCTAGGAATCAATCACCTCTCTGTGCAAAGTGAGAATCTACCCTCCAACCTCCAACACACACCCAAAGCTGGCCTTAAACTTTCTAAATTGGAAGAATATGACAGTAACATAGAAGCTAAAGTCAGGCAAGAGGGTATGTGACAGGAAGGACATTTGGATGTTTAATTTCAAACTTACAGAATTGATGGACAACTACATCTAATACTTATATAATTTTTGCAAAACAAATACTGTTTTATAAAAAGGTGAATGTTTTATTTATACAACATGGAGTCATTATAACCTTCCAGTCTACAAAAGAATAAAGAATGTGATGAAATAAAAACAATAAAATTAAAAGGTGAAGGTACTGAAAATACAGCCCTTTAAGTGAAAGACAAGGCAGGGAGTCATAAACACAGAGTAAATGAAGCCAGAAGACAGAGGACAGCGTCAGAGAAAATCTGTGATTGTGCTGTGACAGCTGCTACCCCCATGTTTCCTGGCAAGAAACACGCCATCTTTCTACCCTATGCTATCAGCTCCAAGTTAGGCATTCAATTGACAATAGAACGATCTATTAATTTTAATAAATGCTGTCTATATGTCACTTTAACTGTAATGTTAACTTTTAATTCAGACCTTACATACAGTCTCAATCCTAAATTAATCATTTGAGGTATAAAGGTAACATTAGACAAAGACAGTTTATTTTTTCCTTCATTTCATGTTCTTGGCTTAATTTATCCTTAAAGAAGGTATCAAGTTTACTTGTCTCACTTCAGCAAAATCTGGCAAACTTTTATTACTGACAGTCCTGAAATGCCTTTATACAAAAGATGTCACCAGAATCACCACTATTCCCGTTAGTAATGAGTTCGCAGACTATGACAGAAATTAAAGATTTGCACTGATTGGGGCTCGCCCTCGCCTTATGACATATATGAACTTCCATATATTCATTCATATGCAGTATTTTCATTTCTCTAGTTCATAAATCAGTTAATCTAACTCTACCTCTAATCTTCTGTGATTTCTATAGGCGTTTATTTCATTTCTTGAACTGGGGTTAAAACTGGATTTTTATATCGCTCAAAAACGGTTCATAATGACTCCATGGAATGGCTTCACCTAAACAAAACTGGGAGGTTGGCCAAGTTAGGCTCTTCTACCTCCTTACTAACTCCCAGATACCTATCCAACGTCTCACATCCATTTTATGGTCAGCAAATCCCTGCCAGGCAATTAAATAAGCATGATGCTGTTAACTGATAAGGGAGTAATATATAAATCTTTCCAGAAAAGCTTGTATTTTAAATAAGGATTCTCCACAGTCAGGTAGGTTACAGAATAAAGAATGATTAATTATGCCTGAAGAGTCATGGGAAACCTTCACAAAGAAGATAATGAGCATCTAGGGTTTTTGTTAAACATAACTGTTTCTGTTGCGGGTAGGGGGTCAGGTTGTCATAAACATGATGTCATGACAGCACACACTCAGACTGAAAAACAACAAAGAATTTTCTAAGCAGATGATACTGAAAAGAAGGTCAAAGTCAGGATGTGATTTACCCTGTAAGAAAAAAGAAGCAAAACATATTTATTAGGGTTTTAGAAAGAAGACTAGTTAGCAAAGGAGAAGAAGCAAAAAGACCAATTAAGAGATTATAATAATCTAGTAGAAATGGAAAGAGACTAATTTAAGAGAAACTCAAGGACATGTGAAAACAACATTTAAACTACAGCGTGGGGTAAAGTGGGTTCACAGTTGTGAGTACATGAAACAGATTATTCTTGTATTATGGTTTATTAATTATTATCATTATTTTCCATACAAACAATTGTAAACCTACTTTTGCCCCACCCTGTATGAGGAAGAGAGCAAATTTTAAAAGTTTCAGTGTGACCCAGTTTTTATTATGTGCTCACACACAAGACTACACACCAAAATAACGACATGAGCACTCTGAGTGGGAAGCTAACAGGCACCAAGAAGAAAAAAGTATCTACCTGCGATTTCCAATCTTTCTTCAAGGAACATATATTATCTCTAATCAGAAATAAGCAACTGTTATTATTTTCTTAAGAGTGGAATCACCGCAACATGACCTGAAGGAGGCGAAAGGAAAGGCAGTCCAGCGTGCTGGAGGGGCGTTCATCCGGGAACCGTAGTGCTTTGAGGCGTCTTATCTTTTCTAGCTATTAATAAGTTATAAGACAAATGCTTTTTTAAATTTGAACAACTGGAAACATATTATGTCCGAAGAAAATAAATTTGGCAGAAAAGATTAGAAGGGGAGACTCTTTGAAGTGAGATTAATTAAAGAACACCATGACGTGCAGGCAAGAATATTCAGAAGAAAAAGTTGTCAGATCCCAGTGACTGAAAGGATAGGTACAGGAAGAAGAAAGAGTCAAAGGTGGTACTTTTAGTTGTACAAAAGGAGAATATTGAGGTGATTAGATTTTTAATCATAAAAACACATCAAATAAAGATAAAGGGGCAAAGAAAGGGCTAAAAAAACTTTATTCCAACAACCAGCTCACTTCCTGAAAATAACTGAAAATTTTAGATATCATTTTGGTATCTTTAAAACAGATTCAGTTAAATATGAAGAAGTAGCCCCTAAACATATTCCATATCAATATGACTTGTTAACATCTTAATAAAAAAGATTTTCCTTTGTAAATTTAAGGTTGTTTTCATTATATTATAATAAAGCAACACCACTTAGGGTAGCTGCACTGAAGTACTCTAGAATGTCACATAAAATAATAAAATAATATTTCATTAAAAAACTATTTAAAAACTGGCACTGAATAACAAGGGTACTTACTTGCATGACACACAATGATTTAAGACAAAAATTTAGTAATCTTCATTACCTACAGTGAAAACATTTAACCTATAGTTTTGCTTTATAATTTTATTTTTCTTATTTCATGGAACCTTTAAAGTTGAACACTTAACATTATAATTTCATAAGACTTACCTCTTTACAAAATGTTCTAGGGACCATGATTTTAAGAATCCGTGTGAGCCTTGAAAAAAACACCTTGTCCACCATAGCTCGTTCTTTTTTTCCCTCTTTCTACATTAAAAAAAGATAGCTTTTAATATAGCTATAACAAATCTAGAACAAATAAGATTAAAGAACCACGCATCATCTAAGTCAATATAAACAATGATCAAGATGATACTACATTTAGAGAACAAAGACTTGTACTGCTCTTCATACTCAAACACGTTTTCAACAAAACAGGTGTTACCAAAAACAGTAAGTTGTTTTTTGTTTTTTTTTTTTAATTTTGAACACCAATTTCCCTGATATTAATTACAGGAAACTTTCTGATTCCTACATTTATCATTTCGCGTTTCCAATATGCAATCTGCCAATTCATTCTCTCTTCTTCATAAATTCAAAGCCAAGTCTTCCTCCTGCATACAGCTCATTTAGCAGGGGAAACTGATAAAAATAAACTAATAAATTGTTACAGAGAGACTAGGCAAGGTCATGAGAAAAAAAAGAATGATTCAGACAAAATGATGAGAAAGGTCTCTTTGGGGAGGTAACATTTAGGCTGAGATATAAACAAAATGAAACTATGTGAAAATCTTGGGGGAAGGAGGGTAGTGAAGCACGGGGAACACAAAGCAGAAAAACCCAGAGTCGGGAATAAAACTGGAGCAATGTAACAGCATTGCTAGAGCACACAGTACAAAAATGAGAGAAGCTTGCCCTGGCTGGTGTAGCTCAGTGGATTGAGCGTGGGCTGCAAACCAAAGGGTTGCAGGTTCGATTCCCAGTCAGGGCACAAGCCTGGGTTGCAGGCCACGAACCCATTGGGGGCCACGTGAGAGGCAACCACACATTGATGTTTCTCTCTCTCTCTTTCTCCCTCTCTTCCCCTCTCTAAAATAAATAAATAAAATCTTTAAAAAAAAAAGTGAGAGAAGCTGAATGTAGGAAAGGGCTGTAAAGGACAAAGGGTTAAAGCCATAGGAGGGATTTAGAGCACCGATATTCAACATTTTTCGTCTCATGGCACATATAAACTAATTACTAAAATTTAACAGCATACCAAAAAATACATTGCATTTTTTCCAACCTGACAAAAAAACTGTATAATTTTGATTCATTCACACCGTTTGGCTATTGTTGTGTTGGCTGTTGTCATTTTTTTATTTGACCATCTAAGGGAAAAGAGGTCAGTGCCCCTGAGTAAATAGGTACTGCACGTTTTAAAAATTTTTGCAGCACACTGATTGAAAATCACTGATTTAGAGTTTTTGTTAGTATAGAGGGAAACCACTGAAGATATTTAAGAGCAGTAATTAACCGTATTGCCCTCAGACGTTTGTTCATTTTGACTGGTTTGCAAAGACAAGAAAAAAGTGGTATGAACTGGGTGTGGTGGAAACTATTTACTTTATTACCTTGGGACTGACTTAAACAGAGTACTACCTATTTCTACTTGGGCTCAAAAAATAAATAAATGATGTAGGGCAAACAATAAGGAAGGTTTTTTAAAAAAAGTTAGGAGACAGTAACATTAAAGGCACTTTTAAAAATAACAGCTACCTGGTATAGAATTGCCCCTCTTTTTTCCGGTTCCTGTTGTCACTGCTCCTATTTCTTAAGCTGTCTAAAAGCCTGACTTGACTTTCATTACATTTCAATCCATGAAGGGAACTATATACTTCTTAAAGTCATCACATGGTTGACTGCAAATAAAACACCCAGACTGGAGGGCCGGCTCAGAAGGGCTGAAGAAATAGAGATGCTCTGCCATTCCTGAACCGTAACAAAATGCGTACCTGAAACCAATCTAAATGAGAATACCTACAGAGATGACACGTTTTGTAAACACTAAAAATTAATTTTAAATTTACAACTGACTTTCCCCACCTCTAAATTTCCCAGTAATTTTTTAAAAACACAAAAACTACTTTGATGCTATAAAATTAACATGTAAATGATAGAAAAAGCAAACAAACCATTAGATAAAAGATCACTTAAGAAGCTGACGTAATAATGCAACCAGAAAAAATGTTGCTAATATTCAGGAGGCAGCAAGGGAAGTTCAGCAAGGGAAGGCAGCAAGGCACTGAGAAGTTCCTATTAACATGTCAATCACTTAGGTGAGATATACTAGAACTGACTGAAAAAGATAGATGTCTGAAATAGCCAATAAAATAAAAAGGCTATATGGCACTGATAAGAGTGTAAGCATTCCTTTACATTGTTGGGAAAAATGTAAACCAACGCATTATGTTGCATCTATCAAATGTAAAATGTACACTGACTATAAAATGTAAAACAACCCATCAAATTTACTTTTAGGGACTTATTCTATAGGTACTCTTATAGAGTACCTTGCATATATGCTTAAACATATAAGTGAAAAAAATAACCTGTACAATATTTATACCATAAAATTAAAAACCTACATGTACATCAATAGAAGATATTACAAACATTACAGTAAATTTAAGTAAAAATCTACACAATTGTATAAAGGAAGCAGCATATATTCAAACAACACAATACTATAGAGCAGTTACATTAAGTTATAGCTATCAACATAGATCTAAAAACGGTGCTGGAAAAAAGTAGAATAATACGACTCAACTTATATAATTTTTCAAAATGCAAAATAATTCTACTTATATTGTTTGTGGAGATATACATACCTATATCAAAAGTACAAAAATGCACATGGGAATGCTAAACACCAAACCCAGCACAGTGTTTACCTTTGTATGTTTTGAATTTTATACCATGTATATTACAACAAAATTCAATGAAAGGTATTTTAAAATCAAGTCAAGTATCTCTTTATAATATTTTTAACTGTATTAAATCTTTTTCTCCTTAAATCTCATGTCTTATGAAAACTGTCTCACCCCACCCCATCCTATAACAGATTATAACAAATTTCCATGGGAAAAAGATTCCTTCTTAATTGCTTTCCTCATAAGAAACATATTCACTGGAAAAAAAAATTAAAAAATTCTGATTAGCAAAAATAAGGAGCCTATACCTATCATTTAGAGATAACGACTGTAATAACTAGCATATATCCAACCAGATTTCATTTTAGCATATATGTATACTTGTACATGTGTGTGTGTTTCCCTAATAAATTTTACAAATGTGGCATCAGTGTACATACTGCCTTATATCTTTTTTTTTTGGCCAACTATTTAATCTAACCACTCATCTTGCTCACACAATATGACCAGTAAATAAGTATATGCTAAAATCATTGTTCAAAAAAATTAAAAAACAAGTGAATAACCTTAGATGTACTAACTAGTTTCACTGATGTCCTAGAACTTACAGATATAATATGCAGGCAGTCTAAGGTTTGATATACGATGGGGGGGAATAACAAAAAAAAAATTTATTTATAAAAAATTGTGTATTTACTCTTATATGTTTTAACTTCAGTCACCTTCAAAGTACTCTCCATTTGATGCGATACACTTATCAAGATGTTTTTTCCACTGCTCAGAACAGTTTTTGAACTCGTTTTTTTGATGGCTTTTAGTGCTTCTGCCACTTTTTGTTTCACCTCTTCCACATCAACAAAGTTTCCCTTTGAGGACTTTTTTCACCCAGGAAAACATAAAAAAGTCACTCAGGGCATGATCAGGTGAATAGGGAGGTGGTAAAACAGCTGAACATGCACCTTGTTTTTGGTCAAAAACTGCTGACCCTCAGCCTGGTGTGGACTTACAAATCACCCATCATGAAATGGGCAAGCACATTGAGTCTTCAAAAAAAATTCACTGAAGCCGAACACAGCCTCTCACAACAACACTAGCTTGTACACTGATACAGATGGGTTCCTGGAACACTCACTTACCTAGAGGGGGAAGCCTATACTACAGGGGGCCCGCCCTCCAAAAGATAATTCCAGTTTTTTTGGGCCCCCCCTTGTAAATCAACTAAGGTTTGATTACTTAGAGATATAATTTAGATATGAGAAATTATGGGGAAAAAAACAGGAAAAAAAGAAAGAAATTATGAAAATGGAGATATGCCAGACAACTGGAGATAAATATATCTGGTCCCATTTTTCAAAGCCTGCGGAAAAGATTATGGAAACTAAAGAACAGCAATCTTGATGTCCATCTCTAGAATATTCAGAAAATAGATATTAATATGGAAGATTTGGGATACTTAAGAAACACTAACCACTATAAGCCAGCATGAGTTTCCTGGGAATAAGTCAAGCTCTTCTACTACTCTTCCTTTTGAGGGTATTGTACTAGTGTAATAGCTGGCATGTCCAATGTAAGCCCCACTTACTTTTATAATTGCTATACACCCAGAGCCAAGAACAACACCAGGCATGTATGAAGAGCTCGATCAATATTTGTTCAAAGATTAATAACTGAATTAAAAATTAATCAAGGAATATGATGTTTTTTACAAAACTAGTGGGCCTTAATGGAGAAATAAGGACCAGATTTTGCTACAGCTGGATATAGTTACAACTGGAAAAAATATAACCATAAAAAAAAGATTAAGAGATGCCAGTCGGACTTTATCTGGTCAGCTACATTCTATGCTAAATATAATGTCTAGAGAAACTAATGAGTATGGGTCCAGAGAAATAAATACAGAACTGAAAAAGGATCAGAAACTGTCACCTGAGAAACAGTTGAAAAAATAAGGGTTGTTTAGAATGAGGAAAAGAGATTCAGAAGATACAACTATCTTCAAACAGTATGAGAGCCTATCTCACTGAGAAAACAGAGTAGACTTGTCCTGTGTTGCAACAAAAGATAAAATTGTCAATCACTAAGTGCCCAGAGAGGGAAGGTAAACCCCGTCATGGGCTAGAACCGATAGTTACCTGCCTCCTGGGCACTCTCCAACAAATGAACAGAGTCAAATAAATTCTAAGTCACCTACCAAGGATTCCCATTTCAGAAAGAAGTCCTATAATATGTAGTGGATTGGAGATGACATGTAAGCCCCCAAATTCTAAAATTCTACGATTATTATCCTAACTCAAGATTATATAACAAAACAAACAAATGCACAAAATTCCAGAGTTAATGATTTGAAATTTTACCTCATTGTTCTGTAATGGTGGTTTTCCACTTTTCTTACTGCAAAGAAAAAAGAAAAAAGAAAGCACTTTATTTGCAGACTTTCCCCATCATAAAAATTGTTTTAAGATACCAAAAGAATATACCATATTCTCTAAATGTTTCTTCTTCCACATATCATATATAGAATATATTAAGTATAATAGTAAAGTTACCTCTTATTAAATAACATTTATTGAAGGTGTTCAATAAATGTTAACTACTATCAGGCATTATGTTGGTAATTTTTCACCCTTACTTTTCAAATTCTTCCATAGAGAGGTAGGGTCTATTCTCCATGCCTGAATCAAGATTTGACCATGTGAACTGCTTTGCCAATGGAACATTAGCCAACTGACGCAAGCAAGGCCTTAAAAATGTCTCTGCATTGGACCCTCTCTTGATGCTGGGAATCTTTTCCAAGCCATGTAAGAAATCCCAGGTTAGTTGCCTATAGAATGAGAGACCATATGCCATCCCCATGTAACAAATGAAAAAAAATGGCTCGAAAAAGAGGAAGTAGTATGTCCAAGATTCATGCTACTCAAAGTAGTTAGTCTGGCACCAACCCAGGCCTGCCTACTGATCCAGGCCTCCACCCTAAACAATATAATGACCAGGCTTAGCCTCTGTTTATAATACACCACCATAGCATCTTATGTTATAATCACATTTCCAACCTCTTAATATACATTTCCTCCCAATAAATTAGTTCCATGAGGTTAAGAGCTATTGCAGGTTGGCTTCTCCCAAGTATAGGTGAGGTGGTGCGTGGAGCACAATATGTTTCCTGGGCATCAACATCTTTGAAAGGAAGGTAACAAAAGCAAGTTTGGGCAGAATTTAAAGTGTAATGCAGGCCCAACAGAATTTCACCCAACCAGGCGGGAAGCTGTCACACCAAGTACTGTCCATCAGAGTGCTCTGTGATTGGCCGAAATGGTCAGGTCTTTATTCTGTCTTCCTTGCTCAGTGTATAAATGCATGCTGCTCCAGGGAGGTAATGACCTTTGGAAGGTAGCTCTGCAGCTAAGGCAGATCCTAAAGTGTGGGCAGAAGGGGTTACCTGGTCTGCACTCCTCATGGCTGGACTAGACCTTCTTTGAAGGGGAATCAGGGTAGTATATCTCCGTGCCTAACAGAGGGATCATTATTACTCAGCCCTCTGTGTTCAACATCTAGTTGAGCTCCAAGAATCTGTAGAATAAACATTTTCAGTAATAAGATACTAGGTCACTGAACAAGGCTAGAAAGCCAAATTTAACTACAATAAGAGTAGATGTTCTTACTTTAAAAGTGCTTAGGTTTATTATTTTTTCTAATCTCATCTGTATTACAGGATTATCTGTTTTTAAATTTTTATGAGATTGCAAAACTGTTTCAGAAAATGTCTTTCATGTATGTGTATGTTCACACATGCCCAGTTAATTATGAGGCCCCTTTTATAAGGCTTTCTAAAATCCTCCTCTTAAGGAATTCTTTAAATGTTTTCCACAGATGGTCTCAATTTTTAAGATACTCACTATACAAATATACAGAGATCGCCTAGGATGAATCAGAGCAGTATACTTGAATCCCATTTAATGGGGGATTTTTTTTTCCCACTTGAAATGTCATGCTAAAGACTAGAGAGAAGTTAATTTAATTGCAGAAACATGATCTACTGCCAGGCAGATCTAAGTCTACCAAAAATTCAATACTTTTCTTGATTTTTATTCTATGAAACTAAAAAGACTCTACAACAAACAAACATGTCTTCTACATTTATGTATTTCTTTTGGCTACCAAAAAGATCGATTTATCAGCTAAATGGATTAAAATAAAAGTATTCAGCATGTTTGAAATATATTATTGATACGCATATTAATGACAAGGTACCTGTAATATCTGTAACAATCACTAAATATCAGTTGCCTTGTTATATTTCGTGGTACAACCAACTGAAACAATTTTAAAACCTAATTTTGTGACTATGTGAAACATGACCATTTATATAAGCAGTCTATACAAACTGCAATGTATGTTCAGTCAGGAGCTGCTAATCTATTTTCTTCTTGTTCAGTAAATCACCAGATTTTCCAAAATATAATGGCAGTCCCTGAATTGATGATTTTCACTGCCCAACAGTCCTGCCTGAGCAAAGGCAAGGAAAAGAGAGTCACAGTACCAAGACAAGATATGGAAAAACCTGGTTGCTAAAATATGAAAGAAAGGTACATAGAAAAGAGATATATCAAATACATGTGTTCTTGAAAAGATAGGTAAATTATAAATGTGACATGGTCAAGAATCATTCAGATGTTTACTGATTGCTTCTATATACTAGGCACTGTTCTAGATCAGCATCTTTTAAACCCTATGGTCTCAAGATTCCAAAAATCTTTTACTTACTTGTATTCTATCTATGGATATTCATCATGTGGAAATTCAACCTCAGTATTTTTTAAAGTATTTATTTGCTCATTTAAAGAAAACAGACAACTGATACATTAAAAATTTTTTTATAAAAACAGCTCTATTTTTTCCAAACAAAACAACTAGATAAGAAAAGTACCATTGTACTATATTTTGGCAAATCCCATTAATGTCTGACTTAATAGAAGACAAATGGATTCTCATATCTGATTCTGCATTCTTTCTAGCTATTGTAATACAAGCAGGTATTGTAAAACAGGAATATTTTAATAACTATGGATATTTTTCTATGACACCAAAATGTTTCAATGCAGTCTGAAGCCATATCAATGAACTTTTGTACTCTGACACAATTAAACCCACTAGTCTATGCTACACTTTCAATGGATCTTGTACCCACCTAAAATTTGGTAACATCATGCATTGGTCAGTTGGAAACACTGTCAATGAGTTATGTAGTAGATCTTCCTAATATAATACACTTCATTATACAATAGTTTGTAACATTACATTTGTTAATATTGCCACCAATCTCACCAGAAAAGTCTTAGGCATGGAAGCTCACAGCAGCAGAGACTTCCTAATTTTAACTTTCACCTAAAAACTTAAATTATAACATTAGCAACAAACACTGCCAATTGTTTTTGCTTGAAGCCCTTGCAGAAAATGTCTGCAATATTCAAGGCTGAATTAACCAATTATTCAGTCATTCTTTCAAGTGAAAGTGATGTTCCATAAACAAAGTGGCAGGAGTTCAGTTCACAACTCAAACAATCACACAAGTGCTTGCTTCCCCCCAGATAACCTCTACAGTTTGGTCTGCGGCAAGAACTGCTTTGTGAGAATTTCTCATTTTTCTTTGGCAAAGACATTACAAAAAAAGAAAAGAAAAGACCAATAACCAACTATTTATGAAATGTATAGAAGGGTTTTACCCAAGATATGGAACGTCAGGTTAACATTTGAAAAAAATCAATATAATCCATCATATTAACAGCCTAAAAAAGAAAAAACACAATCATATCAAAAGATACACAAAAGCCCTTTGACAAAAATCCAGCACCTATTCATCATAAAAACTCTCATCAAATCAGGAATAAAAAGAAACTTCCGCAATCTGTTAAAGGACATCAACAAAACCCTATCACTACCATACTACTGATCTGAAGTCCGAGACTCTAAGATCTGGAACATGACAAAGACGCCAACTCTCCACACCTCTATCCAATATTGTTACTGGAGGACACACAGAGTGCAATAAGGTAAGTAAAAGAAATAAAAAGCACACAGAATTGAAAGGAAGAAGTAACACTATCTTTATTGTAGACTTTATAAACATCTACACAGAAAATCCTAAGGAATCTACAAAAAAGCTAAGTGAGTTCAACCAGGTTCTAGGATACAACATCTGTAGATAAAGATTAACTGCATTTCAATATACAAGAAAAGAACAATTGGAAATTGAAATTTTAAACACACCCTTTACAAAAGCACAAAAAATATTAAATATTTAGGGATTAATTTGGAGGAAAAAAGATGTGCAAGATCTGCATGCTGAAAACTAAAATACATTGCAGATAAATATTAGACAGATACAGCATGCTCATGGATCAGAAGACTCGATACTGTTAATATGTCAATTCTCCCCAAATTTATTTAGAAATTTAATGCAATCCCAATCAAAAGTCTATTAGGGTTTTTCTTGTTTTGCTTTTTTTGTAGAGAGTGACGAGCTGATTCTAAAATCCGTATGTAGCTACAAAGGACCGAGAATACCAATAAATTTTGAAAAAGAACAAAGCTGCAGGAATTATACCTGATTTAGAGGCTTACCATAAAGCTATAGTAATAAAGACTTCGATACTGAAGTATAAATACAGATCAAAGAGACAGAAAAGTCCAGAAGTAGGCCCACATACGTATGGCCAATTGATTTAGGACAAGGTGCCAAGGCAATTCAATGGAGAAAGGATAATCTTTTTAAGAAATGTTACTGGTCAACTGAATATCCATAAGCCCAAAAAACCCCAACCAAACAAAAAGTCCCAACCCTTACTGCTCACAATATACAAAAATCAATCTGAAATGCAACACAGGCCTAAATACCAGAAAACTGAAATTTCTAGGAGAAAATCTTAGTAATCCTGAGCAAAGATTTGTCTCCAAAGACTATCGATATACTAGAGTGATGCGAAAATAATAATAAAAAGATATTTCCTGGATTAGGAATGTAATCCACAAATTATCTCGGGGTAAAAGCTGCAGCCTCAAGGGCTGCCGGTGAGTATTCTCTGGGCAAATGGGAAATGGGTTAAAACCGAGCTACTGTTATGCACAACATGGATGAATCTCAGAATCTTTATGCTGACTGAAAGGAGCTAGGCAAAAAGGTATATAGAGTATAATTCCCCTCAGAAATCTAGAGCAGCCCAAGCTAATCTGTAGTTATAGAAAGCAGATCAATGGTTGCTCCAGCTGGTGGCAGGGAGGGACTGACTATAAAAGTGCATGAGGGATGTCTGGAGTGATGGAAATGTTCGTTATTTTAATTACAGTGACAGTTGCACAGGTGTTTACATGTCAAAATTTGAGTTGTACGCTTTAAATACAAGCAGTTTATTGTACCTTAATAGTGCCTCAATAAAGCTGTAAAAAACATTTTAACCAAAACTTAGGAGACACTTTTTCCTAAAGACCTAACAGAATTGTGTGTTTTGTTTGTTGTTTATTGTTGGAGGCATGAGGGATAAGGAGATGGAGTTTACTGTTCCTTAATCATACCCAAAAAACATGTAAAATAAATAAGCAAGAATTTCCCCAACAGATGGGTAGAGATAAACTATAAGACTAAAAAAAGAAATCGCCAAGGATTAAAATACCGAATTTTTTAGAGTTTTCAGACTAACTAAAAAAAGAACAAAATTCTGAAAACTTTAATCAAAATTTAGTTAACCAGACAGTAACTCTAAGCCCAATGCTTTTCTCAGTTCATTTTTCTAAGCAGTGTTTCCCAGACTCAGGGTAATGTATGAACCTCTTCTGAAGGAAAAAAATCCCTACAGACCCTAGCATTGCCTTAAATTAAATTGGTGCTTTCTTAAATATGTATTGAGTTGGCCAAAAAGTCCATATGTTTTTTTTGTAAAATAAAAGACATATTTTTTATTTTCACCAATAACTTTATTGATTTGGATATTTTGTGTATGTCAGTTATCTCCCATCATGGGCTTCTAGTGGGCGGAGGCCAGGGGTGCTGCTAAACATCTTCCAATGCATAAGGCAGCCCACAGCAGAGAATTAATTTGCCACATGTCAACAGTACCAAGAAACTTCGCAAACCACTTTTTGCATGTTCGATCAGTCACAGCACCTTCTCCATACACTGCACAAATTGGTTTTTGCATTTCAGTTGAGATTTTACCTTTCTTGAAATAATAAAGCATAATACACTGAAAATATTGCATATTTTCTTCCATCTTCAGTATTAAAATGGCAGCAAAAATTCACCAATTCTGGTAAGTTTTCTTTAAATCGACGCTGACGTGACAGCTGTCACAATACAGTCTAACCAAACTGTTTAGAATGCAGTTAAAGACAACGGAGCACAACTAGAGCCATCTTACAGAAAAAGCATAATGGCCTTTTGGGCCAATCCATCATAAGCATAAAATTAAGACTATATAACTTTTGCTTACAGCTCTTCTACATCATAAAATAAAATTTACCATTTAAAAACAGGCAAAAATTATAAAGCCAATAAAAATGGGGTCAACATTCATTTAAAGTGATATGTGAGATAACACTGTTACAACTATTCACCAGTGCTAGGGCAAAAGAAAGAATTATGTATGCATGTTGCAGCTGATATCCAAGATTTTTTTATAAGATTCATTTTTATAAACAATAAACTAGTTTTAAATCACTGCTTTATTAATGTTGATGGGATAATTAAATTTATTAATATATCCCAAAACAAAATCCTAAAAATTAAAATATTTAATGAAAACTGACAGTACTTAACTGCTAATAAATGTTAAAAATTGATATTTATGGAGACAAATGGGGATCTATGTAATGCAGCTGCTCACAAAACTAAGCGTTTACTTTTATGTTTGACACATATACACATATACATTACATACATATACCCAGCCACACACACACACAGGTATAAACATATATACACACACTCCCAAAGGGCTATATGATCAGTCGGCTCTCCCATCAATTTTTGCTTTTCAGGCTTCCATGAAATACCGTGTTCAGAGTGTGCACTGTGACTTCTTACAAAGCCTTCTCTTGGCCTGAACTCATAACCTACACGTAAATTCTATTCTTTTACCACTTTGTGACAATTAAAATAGTACTTTACTATTGTTCTGTGTCACTGTCATGATTTCAAACCAAAGCTTCCTTACAAGATTTTAGTTTCTTACAAATTCTATAAGAACATCTTTAAACTAAAGATTGCCACAACAAAAAAAAAAATTTACTGGCAAAATAATTGAGTATAAGTACAAAAGCTGAAGATGATTTCCTTAGTTTTACATTGCTACACTTCAACCTAATGCAAGTTCTAATGCAGTAGATTTGTTTACCATACATGCAGCTTTTTAGATGATCACTTAGCAACAATTCATATGTAAATAGAAACACAAACATCTTCAATAGTATGGTAGTCATTTAGATGACTCAGAATGTGTTCCTACCAATTTATTTATAATTTACCACTAAAATGAAAAGACAAAATTAAAAAATTCTCATACAACTTGAGAACCCCATATAATGCATTTTTAGATCCAGTATCTCTAGGCCTCAAAGATACCTTCACTAAGTTAGGGCCCATGTTCAGTATAAGAAGTTGTAAAAAAAGACTTGGAGTAGAAAGGTAAATTCAGACAAAGACATGTTCAGTTTTAAAATGATTTCAGTAGATCCAGATATAGCTATCTTAGTTTTAAAAACAGATATTTAAGTCAGGAGCTCAGGAAAAAAGAGGGAGCTAGAGATCTGGGGAATCTTAGGGTATAGGTCCTAACGTGTATCACGGTTTTGATAAAGCTGGCCTGGAGGAGTTCACACAATCGAGGTCAATCTGGGCCCAGAGATGATGAAGGCCTGCACAAAAGCACTGGCTATGGGAATGGAAAGGAAGACTCAGAAAAACTGCTAGAAATGACAGGGTGAGGAAAGAGATAAGAGCTGGGAACTAAATGAATATGAAAATGAAAGAAGAGGAGCAGAGACTTAAAGAACTATATAAAGGGAGAGGAAGTATCAGAAAACTTCTAACTTCCAGTCAAGATGGAGGTGTAGGTAAATACAGCTTGATCTTTGCACAATCACAGCAAAAATTACAACTAGACTACAAAACAAGTATCACCCAGAATCGTCAGAAAATCAAGATGTATGGAAGTACAACAATCAAAGAATTATATTCACTCAGACAGGAGGGGCGGAGGCAGAGGCGGGGAGAGGCGTGGAGACAGAATGGCAGTCCCACATCCACATGTGGTGAGTAAAAATCAGGAGGGATATCTCGGGAGCGATGGATCAGAGACCCAAAACAGACCACCCAGACCAGCATTCCAGCCCCAGGAAGATAAGTCCCAATAATTTCTAACTATAAAAACCAGTGGGCGTTGGGGTGGCAGAAGAAACTTCGGGATTCTCAGGAGACCCCTCTTAACGGGCCTGTGACAGACTTAGGACTTACGCAGGCTCACTCCCTCTGGTTTTCAGCACCAGGGCAACAGCTAGAAGGGCACCAGTGGCATAAAGGAAGAAACTGAAGTGACTGGCATCAGGGCAAATTCTGAGACAGTTTCTTCCTGTACAAAACTCCAAAGGCCAGGCAGAGGCACTGTCCCCTTTCTAAGCCCTCCCCCACAGAGAGCCACAGAGCAGTGACATGGGTTGCCTCACCCTGGCAATTACCTAAGGCTCTGCCCCATCCAACTTACAGGTGTGCTTTTCTACCATAAGCCACACCACTAAGCCAGTGAGTCAAAACAGCTCTACCTAATACACAGAAACAAACACAGGGAGGCTGCCAAAATGAGGAAATGAAGAAATATGGCCCAAGTGAAAGAACAGAACAAAACTCCAGAAAAGAACTAAACAAAATGGAGATAAGCAATCTACTAGATGCAGAGTCAAAACACTAGTAATTAGGATGCTCAAGGAACTCATGGGGCACTTCAACAGCATGAAAAAGACCGAGGCAGAAATAAAGGTTACACTAAATGAAATAAAGAAAAATTTACAGGGAATCAACAGTGGAGGGCATGAAACCAAGAATCAGATCGGTGATCTGGAACATAACAAAGAAAAAAACATTTAATTAAAATAGCAAGAAGAAAAAAGAATTCAAAAAAAACAAGGATAGGCTAAGGAGTCCCTGGGACAACTTCAAACATACAAACATTCGAATCATAGGCATACCAGAAGAAGAGAAAGAGCAAGAAATTGAAAACTTATTGGAAAAAATAATGAAAGAAAACTCCCCTAATTTGGTGAAGGAAATAGACATACAAGTCCAGGAGCACAGAGAGCCCCAAACAAAAATGGACACAAAGAAGGCCACATCAAGACACATCATAATTAAAAGGCTAAGGTTAAAGATAAAGAGAGAATCTTAAAACAGAAAGAGAAAAGCAGAAAGATACCTACAAAGGAGTTCCCATTACATTGTGAGCTGATTTCTCAAAACTTTGCAGGCTGATTTCTCAAAACCCTGCAGGCAAGAAGGGGCTGGCAAGAAGTATTTAAAGTGATGAAAAGCAAGGACCTACATCCAAAATTACTCTATCCAGCAAAGCTATCATTTAGAATGGAAGGGAATATAAAGTGCTTCCCAGATAAGGTAAGGATAAAGGAACTCATCATCACCAAGCAATTACTATATGAAATGTTAAAGGGACTTAAGAAAATGTTAAGAAAAGGAAGATCAAAACTATGAACATTAAAAAGGCAATAAATTCACATCAACAATTGAATCTAAAAAACAAACTAAGCAAACAAGTAGAACAGAAACAGAATCATAGAAACGGAGATCATTTGGAGGATTATCAGTTGGGAGGCAGAAGGGGTAGAATGGGGGGAAAGGTGCAGGGATTAAGAAGTACAAATTGGTAGGCAGAGAATAGACAGAGGGTTGTTTAATAGTGTAATAAATGCCCTGGCTGGTGTGGCTCAACAGATTGAGTGCCGGCCTGCAAACAGAAAGGTCATTGGTTCGATTCCCAGTCAGGGTACATGCCTGGATTGCAGGCAGGGTCCCCCACTGGGGACATGCAAGAGGCAACGGATTGATGTTTCTCTCCCTTCCCCTCTCTCTAAAAATAACTACATAAACCCTGTTAAAAAAAAAAAAATAGTATAGGAAATGGGGTAGCCAAAAAGAACTTATATGCATGACCCATGGACATAAACTGAAGAGGGGGATTGCTGGAGGGAATGGGGTGTACCAGGTGGAGGGGGACAAAGGGAAAAAACTGGGACAACTATAATAGTATAATCAATAAAATATAGTAAAAAAAGAAAGAAAGAAACCTTCAGCTCCAAACTGATGCCCTGAAAGGCAAAGGTCGTTTTCCTAAGGTCTCACAAATAGAATGCACCCTGAGTGACGAGAGGACAGTGAGTCCAATAACCTTAATAAAGTATAACAGTAGAAGAAGCATTCAAGGGAATTTTTTTAATGATCTCATTATAAAAGCATTAAATTTCAAGTTCTAGTGAAATAAAATTTAAGTGCCAGAAGACAATTTTGAATGTAAAGTTCAAGAGCAGACATGTTGATTTGAAAGACATTTGATATCTCCTTTGAGAAACAAAAAATATGAAATCTGAAATGTGACTCTTATATCTTGTTTATTAAGATGCTATACCAAAAATTTTAGAATGTGCTCTTCAGGAACTTGGTTTAAGTTGTTTCCTGGCTGATATGGCTTCCAGGCAGCTCAAGAAAAACTTTCCTCTTTAACAGAACGTATGTTTACTGTAAGCCTCAAAATCATACCTACAAGTAATTTTAAATAAAATGTCCAGACCATAATCAACTCTAGGAAACTAGACTCCATAACCACAACAAAAAGAATATAGTACAAGAAAAATTCCCAAATTTTGGAAATTGTGCTAGATTAAATATAGAGACAAACTGTTTGTGCTGCTCCTAAAAAGGAGGAATCTATTTTCCCATTCTTGAATCTGGGCCAGGCTTGTGACTTGTTCTAATTCAACAGAATGTAGTGAAAGGGTTTCTGCTTTCCCCTTCGCCTCTTAGAATGCTGACCTAAGACTCCCAGGTGAGGACTGGTCTAGCCTGCTGGATGATAAAAAGTCATGTAGATAAGAACCAAGGGACCCGAGTCACCAGCCAGCACCAACCACCAGACATAAACCTTCCAGTGTAGCCAATCCTCTAGCTAAATGCGTCTCGTAAACAAACCCAGACAAAACCAGCAGAGAAACTGCCCAGCCACTCACAGAATCAAGGAGGGTAAGAGCTGTTTTAAGTGATTGGGTGATTTGTTACACAACTCTGGATAACTGACATAAAGAGATATACTTGTGAAAGGCATGGGTCAAAAAAATCAAAATATGGACTTCCTAAGATGGCGGCATAGGTGAATGCACCGTACCGCCTTGCACAACCAAACAAGGGAAAGAATCAGAAATTTGCACATCCAAACACAGCCAGATCTGACAAAAAATCATATTGAGAGGAAGTCCGACAACCAAGGAATTAAAGAAGATACATTCGCCCAGTCTGGTGAGCCAGGAGGAGCAGGGCAGAGGGAGAGCGCTCGGCGACCCCGTGGCGAGCAGGTGAGCAGACGGCAGGTCCGCGGTTGGAGGGGCGGTCCCACGGGGCTGCAGCACACCGAGACGGGGACTGACTGAAGCTTGGTCTGCGACCGGCTCATCCGGACCCAGCGGGGCCGAGACTGGTGGACTCGGCAGGTCTGCATTCGTGTGCAGAGAAACCTGGAAAGAAAGCAGGGCGCAACCCAACGGCGCAGATCGAGAGCAAGTGAGGGGGTGGAGTCCGCGGCCGGAGGAACTCCCGGCCTCACAGGAGAGTTCGCTGGGGAGACCCTCGGGGGACGGAAGCTGTGCTGCCCGTCCACTGACCCCGGAGCAACCCCTGGAGCCAGCGCAGAGGGGCCCGAAGTGCTTGCAGGAGGCGGTGTGGGTGCGGAGAGCGGAGAAGGCGCCATTGTGCGCTCAGGTCCCACCCCCACAGGCTACGTCACAGCCCAACTACCAGGAACTTCCCTGAACAGAGGATACCCAAGACTGCGCCCCCCTTACAGTAACAGGTTCACGGAGGGAGAAAAAATGGCCCAAAGAAAGGGACAGTCAAAACCCCAGAGCTAACCGACCAAGAGATAGCCAACCTATCAGATGCACAGTTCAAATCCCTTGTAATAAGGATGCTTTCAGAATTCGACGAAAAATTAACGAACTTGCTTGAACAAATGAGGAGAGATCTGCAGGGATCCAATAGAGATAAGGAAACTGGGACTCAAATCAACAGAGTGGACCAGCAGAAAGAAAAAAACATCCAACCAGAAGAGAATGAAGCAACAAGAATTCAAAAAATGGAGGAGGGACTCAGAAACCTCCAGGACATCTGTAAACGTCCAAACATACGGATCATTGGACTGCCAGAAGGAGAAGAAGAAATCCAAGGAATTGAAAAAATATTTGAACACATAATGATGGAGAATTTCCCGAAGCTGGTGAAGGAAATAGACTTTCGGGAAGTCCAGGAAGCCCAGAGAGTCCCAAAGAACTTGGATCCAAAGAGGAACACACCTAGACACATCATAATTACATTACCCAAGGTCAAAGATAAGGAAAGGATCCTGGGAGCAGCGAGAGGAAAGGAGACAGTTACCTACAAAGGAATCCCCATAAGACTGTCAGCTGATTTCTCAAAGGAGACCTTGCAGGCAAGAAGGGGCTGGACAGAGGTGTTCCAAGTCATGAAAGGCAAGGACCTACATCCAA
>PVJI01015793.1:0-40099 GCA_004026765.1 Micronycteris hirsuta
CCTTTGTCGAATGGAACTCAGTACTATTTACTTTAGTGTCTAATATTATTTTACCTACAGTGTCTGAACCACAATAAAAATTCATGAAATGTGCAGAGAAGTAGGAAATATGACTCTAAGTCAAGAGAGAAAATAGTCAATAGAAGTAGACCAAGGGATAGACCAGTGGATGAAATTATCAGATGACCTGTGAAATGCCTCCGATGTGTATGTCAAAGGCTCAGTGGAAAAGTGGACCACATTGCAAACATACAGGAAATCCCAACAGAGAGATAGAAACTATAAAATGGAACCAACTGACCAGGCTAGAAAATGCAAACTACAAAATCAAAAAGACTTTATTTGATCAGCTCAATAGCAGACAAGACACAGCAGAGAAAAGGATCCATGAACTTGAACGAGTGAATAGAAATTATCCAAATTTGAAATAAAGAGAAAAAGTGAAAAAATGAAGCAGGCTACCTTAAACCTGGGGTAAGTATCAAATGGTCTAATCCTAAGTAATTTGAACCTTTGGAAGGAGAGGGGAAAGAGAGGAGAGGGAAAAAGACATGTATGATGAGATAGTGGCATAGAATTTTTCAGAATAGATCAAAGACTCCTACCTGGGAAAAAGAGCTAGAAAATGACTGGCTGTGGACGGGGTTGAGAACCTTTCACATTGGGTGGAAATTATAAGCCACAGTACAGTATCATTGAAAGCACTCGAGTGAAGGAAACAAGTTCCAAATTCACAGATTGGTAGTCATCCTGTTGTGTCTGAGGACAGTAGGAAGCCCGTCGAGGGGGGAGCTATAAGAAATAATTTGTTAAAGTCCTCAGGAGTAACATCCCGTTTGACCCTGAGTGAACCGCTGCAGGAAGTACCGGTTGCATCCTGCTATGGGAAGCCCCTGGAGAGCCTTAATGAGTCACATGGGACTCGTTTGGACTATGGGCACAGGGAGACAGATTTCACATCTGATTTCGTTTTTGAGACATGAAATAATTCAGGAAAGCTTCTTCGCTGGTCTCTAGTCAAGTACATTGGGAAGCTGTGCGGTCGTCCTCGGATGAGGCTCATAATGCTTTTAAAAGTTATAAAATCTTTGTGTAATTTTGAATGTTTTCATTAATATCATAAAAGAGATATTGTAGTCAGGCAAATTCCCACCAGCAGAAAATACACAGGTTCACTTTTTACATAGGTCAGCAGTAAGATGAGGAGGTTTCAATCATTGCAGTGACATTTAAAATAGGAGCCAAGCCGAAGTCAGAAGAGATGTTTTATGTTTGAGCAGCGAGTTTCATTTCCATGAATGTTACATTCTCTGTGTTCATGACCTAGAGCAGTAACCTCCCCTGAAAAGAAAAAACACAAGACACGTGAGAGCACCAGTTGGTGCTTGTTTCCTTTGAACTAAGACAGGACTTCCTATCTGAGTGATAAGCACAGTTTTCTAGACCATCAGAATGGAAAAAAAAAATTGCCTGAGTTTTTCTGTAAGCCACAGGGGTATGGCTTAAATTTTGCCTGTTAAAAAATAAATTTAAGTAAGTTTAGGCGAAGTTTTAGCCTAGTAGATTTTGCAATGCAAAAACCAGAACGACAGCAGGGTCATGAAAAGAGGAGCATTTCTGCACCGCGATGGGTGGAAGGGAAGCTCTCTGTTGCTCCGTGTGTCCAGTTGAAGATGTGGTGCTCATCATTCCGAGAACATGGGCATGCTTGTAGCAGAGGCTCCTCTTCGCCCCTCCCTACCCTGCCCACCGAGGTGGGGCAGTTCACTGGGAACTGGGCCCTGGGGAGAGGGAGCACCACTGTAAGACTAGGATTGGTGGGAGTAGGCAGGGAGGCGGTGCCAGGCATCTGTCAGGGGAGCCGGTGGAGCTGGGCAGCCCTGGCTCAGCAGGCCCCCCACGAAGTGAGGGGCATTAACTAAGATTTCATATTACTCAAGGTCTGTGAATTCACTTTACAAACATATATCTGTTCCTGTGTGCTATTCAATGCATTTCATTTGCTGAAAAGTACTACCAAAAGCAGTGATGTTCAGAAAGAATGAGCTATATTTAATTCAGCTTCATAGAGCCCTAAGTTTATCCACCGATTTCTAGCCCAGAGCCCTGAATGGCTAGGATGATGATGATGATGTGTAAAAGCAGGATTTGAACTTAAATTGTTCAGGCAGTAAAATTCCACAGGAAAACCCACAGATCCA
This sequence comes from Micronycteris hirsuta, assembly GCA_004026765.1. Lineage (NCBI taxonomy): Eukaryota > Metazoa > Chordata > Mammalia > Chiroptera > Phyllostomidae > Micronycteris > Micronycteris hirsuta. The sequence goes on from PVJI01015793.1 coordinate 2,202, forward strand.
GTTTGGAAAGCACGGCGGGTCTAATTTGGGGTCCCTGTGATGCATTTAGAAAGAGGGAATGTATTTGTGGTTCAAAGACTATCACATGCCCCTCTTGTCCTCAAAATCACTTTTCTGCCTTTTTCCATTTCTTTTCCATTTTATTGACTTCATCTTTATTCTTTTCTCTTTCTTTTTCTTTTTTTTTTTTCTAAATCTGACTGGAAGCACATGGACACAGGAGCTAAAAGCACATTTCTGACAATTGTTCTTGAAAAAAAGGTTTGGAAAATTATGAGATAATTGTATTACTGGTCTTACTAGCTAGTAACATTTAGCGTGATAAAGATAGCAGTTTGGCAGAAGGCCATGCTGGAGGGTCCCCTGGAATGGTCGTGCGGTGGACCCCTGGCCTCCTGCAGGTTTAGTTTTACTTGCTGGCCTCCGCCAACACTGTTGTGTGAGCCCCCAGGTGCACCTCCCACGTCTCCATAGAGGCAGCATGGGACTAGAGCGTCACCGCCGCGTTCCTGCCGCGGTCATCCAGGGTGTTGGGCTGGTGCCAAAGAAGAGTCTTTTCATCAACTCTTCCATTCTCCTTAAGCTCTTAAAAGTAATCTCCTGAGAACATGAGGTAGTTGATTTTAGTTAGGGAATAATGGCCCAGAAGATCGACATCCCTTTGGATACTTAGCAAAATTTCTAGAATAATTACTGAAGAAATTCCTTATATAATGAGCAAAACACACACAGCATGAAGGAACTTTGTACAGTAATGGTCCAGGGGTCTAGCTGAATGCGGCACACCGAACACGTGGTTCATCTCAGCTCCCTTCCAAAACTCCCATGGAAACACCAGTAAAAGGTATAAAGGACAAGGTCATCAGCAAAGATGCAGGGGTCGGGAGTGGGCCAGAGGTGCCCGCACATTTTTGGAATATGTGAAGAGTGATTCAGGTGAGAGGAAGCCGTAATGTAGGCAGCCTATACAGGTGCCCTTCGGCAGCACCGCACAGAGACACACGTGCGGCTCAGGTACAGCAAACCCAGAGGAGAGAGCAGGAGGCAGGATTACGGGGGAATCTATCCACGCAGTCTAGGTGCTTCCATTTTCCCTCCCATCACTCCAGGGCAGCAGGCAGCCACCTCTCCCCTTGCTTCTGTAAGTGGAGACACTCTGGCCTCGGGGAGCCAAGAGGCAGTGCAGGCCTGTGGATCTCGAGCGGGGTCTGTTTTGGGTCCTGTCTGCCCCCCTGGGAAGTGTCAATGTCGGGGAAAATTTTGTTTCTCCCTCTCCTCAGGGATGCTTCTGGCACCTGGTGGGGAGAGGCCAGAGATATGTTAAACATTCTACCGTGCACGCCACGGGCTTCCACAGCAGAGTGTTGTGTAGCAGGCGATGTCACTAGTGAGAGGCTGTCAGTCACAAGTGAGGGGCGCAGGGCCGAGTGCAGGGAAGGGAGCTGGAGTCTGCCTGTTGGACACTGGGAGCCCCAGCCCTGGTGAATGGCAGGCAGGAGATCTGATGATTCCTTTCCCCAAGACAGAAGGAAAGGCCACCAGAGAGTGGCTTTGGGGACATGCCAGTATAAAAGCCCACCACTGTCAATTATCCAACATTGAGGCCCACCAACTGGCGAGACCACCAGTGTACACAAAGGTCCAATCAGCCTGTTAACGCCTCAGCTGCAAATATGAATGCTGGGAAGCAGTTGTAGGAGCGCAGTTGCAGAAGCTGGCCGTGTAGAACGAGCTCTCAAAGGACAGGCAACAGGGTAATAAACTGGAATTGAATTTTGAAAAAGTGTAAACAGGAAACTAAGAAAGTACAGAAAAAAAATCCCTTCAAAAATACTATAATCAATATCCTTAAACAGGTAATAGAGGATTCAGTGTATTTTGAACTAGGAAGAGAAATCAGAGAATTGGAAAGAGCTTTGGGAAATAAGGAATATATGTGCCGAAAAGAGAGTTACGTGATGAAAAACTCTCCTGAGGAGGCAGAGAAATCGGCGCTAGGAGAGCAAGGATATGAAAAGTGGGGACTCTGACACGTGACGGCTGGAAGCGCTATAAAGCGAGAAGGGAAATAATAAGGGCAGACAAATGAGTGAAAACAGTTATGTGAGAATAATTCCCCAAACCAAGGAAGACGAGTCTCCAGAGGGAAAGGCTTGCCAAGCAGAGAGTGCCGAACATTGAAAGACAAAAGTCAAAGCAGATCCTTGTGAATTTTTAGAACACCAAAGAGAGAAATAAAGGGCCAAACACAGCATGGGACCAAACTTCTTAGCAGCACCCCGCTTCACTGGAAGTTCATGGAACTGTCCCTTCAGGGTCCTGAAGAACCATGGCTTGATCTGGTCACAGTTGTATAAACCAGAATTCGCGACTCAGACAGACCCTTCCGCACCTTTAGTCCTTCAGACAGGTGAGGAAGGACTAAAGATATTTTCAGATAGGGAGGAGTCCCCAAATCTACCTTCTGAGTACTCTTTTTTTTTTTTTGAGGAAGATACTGGAAAAGGGGCGGGGGCGGGGGCAGAGAGAAGGGCATGGGACCCTGGAAGCAAGGTTTCGGCCTCTGGGAGGGCCTGGGGACCGGTGCGGCACAGCTGTGCTGGCAAGTCCCCAGGCCAGCCTGGGGACAGAGGCAGAGGCTCCCGGATGCAGGTTTCTAGGGAAAAAAAATGGAACCAAATGACTTCCTGCTTTGTTGGATTAGTGAAGCGCGGGTTTTAATTCAGGCAAGCTCAGGCGTGACTTGCTTAATTGTGGCCGATGCAGACAGCAAGGGTCTGAATGATGAGACTATTATAGGTACCACCTCAGATCCGGGATTTGAGAAGGTTTTAGGGAAAGGAAGAACGAGTATTTGTCTTGGTTTTATTGTCATATTTTTATATCCAAATGGTATGCTTACATGCTTTAAAGCAAGACTGTATTCCTCACTATGAATACAGTTTCTGAAGTTTCTACCGTGTACTTAGAGAGTATGAGGTGTGTCCCAAGTATTAGTTGAATGAATGAACAATTCAGATATGGACTTTCGTCCCACAAAGTGTGGAAGAATACAGAAGACCACACAGAAGCTCTGTATTCTGTACTGAGGGAAGATCCCTTGCAGGTAAAATAGCAAAATGGCGATGACTCCTTATGAGAAAGCTTAAGAAATGAATGAGTGTTCAGCAGTGACGAAGTACCAGATAGAGCTTTTAAATGAAAGTAAAGGGAATGGAAAGATTCACCCAATCACGGAGCCACAGTGGCCCCTATAAAAGCCACATCCAAAAATCAGGTAATGGAGTCAGCGTGTGATCCTGATGAAACCCAATTCTCCAGTCCTAGGGGTTTGGCTAACAGGCTTAATGAGCTACTTCCAGCTATTTGAAAATCATGGAGACCTGACATCATACCGGACCTCTGAAGCTGCCAAGTCGTTTTTAAAATAGGCGAATAACAGTCCTGAAAATTTGGTGTTAAGCCCCAGAACAATATCATGATTAAAATGAGGGAGGGGCAGAAGGATGGCAAGCAGCACCGAGCCCTCCGATCCCAAGTAGGGAATCCTGAGTTTTGTCACGACTCACGATTCATCTTGAGCTCGCTGCAACCTCCCCTACAGATCGACTCTATTTCAGACTCGAAACCGTCTGTCTTTGTGTGCATGTGTTCATATCAGCATGTCTTGTACACTGCAAGGCAGGCGGGGAAAAGAGGGAGCTGAATAATGTGTAATGCTCGAGGTTACTGCCCAGAAAACTGGGGATCAGGGACACCTGGGTGCTAATATTTTATCTCACGACTCAATCCAAGTAATCAGAGCTCCGGTTTCTTTTCCTGAGACTAAGTGTACCATTGACTTGTTTCCTCTTGCTTCCTTGTCTTGTAACTGGTCCTTGTCTTGTAACTGGTTCAAGTCCATTCTTTCTTTTGCTCATCCAACCCACACAACCCCGCCTTGGAGCCTGCCTGCACTGCCTGTACCCCGAGAATAGATGTGGATCTCATAGGACCGCCTCTGCCTACACCTCCTGTGGCAGCTGTCCTCCTGCCCACTGGAAACCCCTCTGCGTCTTCTGCCACCTTCCACCTTCCTGGATGCCCTGCAGTTCAAACGCTACCTTCTGGGCACTCGGAATCAACAGTGTGCTTTAACTTTGCCCATCAGGGTTTTGTTTGGGTTGCCCTCTTTTCACCCCATTGGTGAGGGAGAGAGACCCGTCTTAGGTTATAGGGATGGCAGAGCACCCCGCACCTGACACTGGATTGATGAAGTCCACAGCAGTTTATCAAGCATATGCACTCACAGCCTAGGGGAGAATGCCGAACCACACAGAGCCATGTGGAGGCTGCGCTAGGGAACAGAGCGAAGGAGGTGGGGACGTGGGGGGCAGCCTTTGCTGTAGCAAGGGGTTAGGGTGACCTCTGGTTCTTATGGGGGGATACAATTGACTTGTTGGAATAATTCCATGGGCTGGCAGGGGACTGAGGCCCCCTACACTCAGGGATAAGCAGGAACTGTGCCTGTCCGCCTCCGTAAGGAGGGCTCTAGCAAGGGGACCTTATCTGAGGCAGCACCACGGGGAGGGGGGCTGCGGTTTGGCCATTCTAGACCCGTTTTCCTCAGCTGTCAACACACACACAATGTGGGGCCTTAATATTCACATCCTCCCTCCGTTTGTGTGCTTACGTCTACGCCATTCTTTCCTGCTCCTACCACGGCATTTCGCTTTCCATCTCCTGTGGCATCCTGGGGGAAAGTCAATCCGCACTCACTGCACTGAGCTACCTAAGACTGTAAGGTGCTGCAGCTTGGCGGAGGCCTCAGCATCGTCTACCAGAATCACTTCATTACATCACCGAGGGAACTGAGGCGGTGGCATGCTGTGATTATAGTCGCGTATGCTACTTATGACCAGGAGGAGTATTCTCAAAAGGTGACTGGGAAATTTTAAAATTTCTCTGTCAGTACATAGAATTAATGTCAAAATATTTTAAGAGGACATTGTCTTGTGAGAAATTATCTATAGTTTATGGAAATTTAAAAAACTACACACATACAAGTTAAAGTGATAATAGCTAAGTCAATAATGGTATTGGGTAAACTCTTTAAGACCTTTGGAAATTTAGGGTGGGATATGATGGCTATCAACAAGTAATGTGTTCAATTTAGGGTTATCTATTATTTCCTAAAATTTGGAAAAACCAGTGATTTTCCTATTCCCCGTTTAAAACCACGGACACAACACTTCTTTGAGTCCCTGACGCGAGAAGCCCTGTGACTTCTGTCTTGTCCCTGCTGCACGTTTCATGGACGTTAGATCTTCCAAGCCTGTTTCCCCCTTTCTGGCCCCAGAGTCTGTAATGTCAAGATTTGCAACAATTTGCAACATTTCCATAGGCTTGAGGTGCAGGCATTTTGGACTCTACTTTTTTGCTGCATGCTCAGTACCTTGGCACATGCCAGGCACCCTGTCAAGGCATGCTGAGTAATGAGTGAATTGATGAGTGGTTCCTACACGGGTCCGCCTCCTTCCACAAGCTACCACCTGGGCTGAGGAAGGTAGAGCCCAGCTGGTTCAGATCTGTATGGTCTCATCTGTCCATTGTGCCCTTGAAAGATGCTGACAGATGGCCGGTGATGCCCGTCTGTGCTCTTACAAGATGAGACAGAGAGATGCCAGGGACCAGCTGCGGCGGTTGTACCCTCTCTGCTCTACCCATCTTCTCTGGAGCCACTCCAGGGCAAATTAGAAGTTCATGTTTGGTCACCACGTGTCTCCCAGACACAGGGCTGTTGACTAGAAGCGGGTTGGAGGAACTGCAGGAAGGGTACTCATTACCAGATGTTGATATTTTAAATAGACGGGATAAATATTGTGATGTATTGGTTTTCTTCATGAAATATGAATAGAAACGCCAAAAGTGGAGGCTGCCTATAGTCACGATTCTCTTGAAGAAGTGTAGTATTTGTTTAGAAATTGAAACATGAAGACTCAGGAGGTATCACTCTAAACTCTATGGTTTTATAATAATCCTGTTGTAACAACAGTCACAACATAAAATGTGGCCATAATTCTGAGCTATCGATCCAGAGGTTCAGCTCATTTTCTGTTTTGTTTCATGCTGCTTTGCTTCAGAGCTTACATAAGAATTTCTGTTCCCACAGGGCTGTGCATTAAGGACAGGTAACACAACCTCTCTTGTGAGGCTTTTTGAGGTTATTGATAGTGCCCATGAACTTCTGGCAGCTTTTTTTAATTGTCCTTGAATGAATGGTGGTGTTGCCTTGGGTATGTTATTATTAGGATAAAATATTCATTTACTTGATTGATGGAGGGCATACTTTGCAATTTTCATCCAGCAGCCAGAGAATGCCTGTGTCCCCGCCACCTGGAAAGGGATTCTAAATATTTTAGGAATTAGAATAATGTCGTCAGCTGTAGCCACAGATATCTCTCCTGGGGCCTTACCTGTACTGGGGACCCATCCAGAGAGACCTCCTTTCCTCTCCCCTGCCAGACCCACTGTGAATTACCTGCACACTGCGGGCGAGGGGGGAGGAAGAATTAGGTAGAGTGGGGGCCTCTAATCTTGCATGTGAGAGTCTGAAATTCAGACTTTGAAGATCTATAGAATGTGTCCTAATGTTGATAAGTAATCTTATTTCACTTGAAAAATCCCATTTCCAGCTGTTTTTTTTCTTTTTTAGATAATTGTTATTTTCTCTGACCTACCACCTAGTATACATATGCAATGCACATTTATTATTTTCATTTCCATCAGAAAACTACTCTCATCTTCCCACACCGTAAAGAATCAGGAAAAATGGCAATTTTGATTTCTTGCTTTCCTAATCAAAATACTTCCCTACACATCTGGTACCACTAGGTGGACATTTTTCTTTCCTTGATTCCAGTTAATATCACAATGGCCGGTCCTTGTTTAGCATCCGTCTCTCAGGGGTAAAGGAATGGAATCGAATTCTAAAGCTGGGAAAGATTTCCGTGACCATCTAGCTGCCGTTCTTTTGTTCGAGAGGAGTAACATGAACTGAGAGGAGAACATAGAGCCTGGAGCCCCAATTCTGTGCACTTTCCAAGGCATGTCAAAGCTGCTGCTCACGTGGCATGAAGATTCGAGCGGGGCCAGGCGGGCATTCTTCCCCAGCACCGACTCCACTGCCTGCCCTCTTCCTGAGACCATCATCCCTTGGAGGCTTGCAGAAGTTTTGCATGAGAAGTCTTCTGCTGAAACAGAGGTCTGAGGGAGGAGTCTCATCTTCAGGCTGTTTTAGCCAACTCTTGATATATTTGCTAGAATCAAATGAGGAATTAGCAGAATGAGGCATTGGATAAAGCTGGTTTTAGTGGAAAGGGAGCAGCAGCATGAGGGAATGGCATTAGAATGGTTTGTTGCTGATTTTTGGAACTGTCTTTAACCCCATCAATATTATCTCCCTATAAGGCAGACACTATTATTTCTGTATCAGGGACACATGCAGTATTCAGTGAGGTTAAGTATTTTATCCCAGATCTGCACACAAATGGAACAAAACCCCCAAATAAACTCTGTAATGCTTTACCCTTTGCCTTATCTAAACCTGCATTGAATGTCCTTTGAATTTTGAGACACAGATTCTTGGACTGGGTGCCCTATGGAAAAGGAGGAGTGACACCTTGAAGAGAAGTGTGGCTTTTTGGGAAACACAGGCCATTGATGTACCCAACCTGCATGGACAGGAACCATGAGGCTATGTTAAATGACGACTCAGCCATTGGTTGGCACTTAGAACCACCCTGTCTGTGCCCAGCAGAAGGCAGGAATAGTGCCAACTCATCATTCCCTTCCGTCCAGTAACCCATGGTGGTCTTGAGAGAGTTTCCTACCAGAAACAATAGAATGTTTGACAGGACAGCTGTGTGGGTGAGGGTGTGTGATGGGACAACCGATTGAGTGTTGAAGGAGCTCAAAGAGGAGCGAGACCACAGAGCCATGCTGGTCAGAAAGACTCCATGGTGAAGGTGGGGCTTTCAGTCAGCCCAACAGTGAGATCTTGGGGAGGTATAGGACGAATCCCCCATGAATGGGAGACCACATAGGTGGAGTCGAGAGAACGTAGGACTGGGAGCAGATGACTTGCATCCGCTGGTCTTCACTATGCAACAAATTAATCCTGGGATTGTGAACCAATATTGAAATCTCTAGGCTAAGTCCTAAAATGAGGGAATAAGACTAGATGATCCCGAAGGTTCCTTCCAGGGCTAATACTTCACAGTTTTAAACTTGCCCAGTCATAGAGTGGTATCAGTCGGGGCTGGGTCGCTTGGTTATGGGGTGCAATGAGCAGACGGGGGCATGGCACAAGGACCCAGTGCCCTACGTGCTGTGTCTCGGACACTTTCACTCTCGGGCACCAAAAACGATTGTTGTCGCTTTGAGGTTGGCATTTTAGTGATGTGTAATTTGTTGCCAGCTTGATTCTTTGTGGTTTCTTTTTAGTCCCTGTATTAATCACACTTTCACACATTGCCCTTGCAGGCCAGTTACCTGGCGAGCCCCTGGATGCCAGGGCCATGTCTAATTAATACTTGCCTGCTATAGTGCCTGCACATCGTTGCTGCTCAATAATTATTTACCACGTAGAATGACACAGAACATTTAAAGTGCTTTTCAACTTTTTGAGACACGAGAAAAGTTGCCGTAGTTCTTAGAATCAATGCTAGAAACTGAGAGGAGGGCGAGTGAGTAAAGAAGGGGAAAGTGACCTAGTTATGTGGGCCCCCCAAAAGGGAAGAAGAACTGGGGTTCATACTTCTACCTCTCTATAATTTTCTGCTCTGGGACATGGTCCTCTGCTGCAAGTGACATTGCCTACGGTCTTGGAGAATCACTGTTCCTATTTACATGCAGAACTAAAGGAATGATGGTGTAGAATTATACAAATTCTTTTCCTTGAGGCCTTGTGGGATAGCCCTAGGGGATGTGAATTGCCATGTTGCTGGACTGAGTTATTGATATGGGAAATTTGCCTTGTGTCTTGCCTGCCATGGATCAGTTGAGTAGCACTGCCCCACCCCATCCCAATGAATTTTTGTTTGTTAAAACTCGGGCTTTGGTGATGTTCACAGTTTGTAGCCCAGGTCAGATTAGAACCTGCCCCGTGTTGTCTCCTCCTTGTTAGGAGTATACCTGGGTCTTTGTGGGACCTGGGTCTTTGCTAATGTAGGCATGGGTGAGTGCCTGGGAGAGAGTGCCCCGTTTTATGATTGCCTCATTTTGTCTACTTAATTCTGTTTCTGAAGAGACATGGTCTGCTGCAGCTCTCACTCAAGATTCAAGGAAATTAATTGCCTTGGAAAAAGTCAGTAGATGCTCTAAACTTTATACATGATGATTTCAACAAATCTGAATTCTGCCCCTGAATTCTTCCTGGGACTCCTTGTATCTGAAACACGGAAGGCTTTGAGTGCAGAAGAGTTTTCTCACGTTTCTCGAACCCACATTCCCTGTCAATTTGTTTTATCTACTGTGTGTCTAAGGCTTTTCCGGCATCTTCGCTGAGATGATCAAAATGCTGCAGTTACCTGCACTCCCAGAGAAAAGGGCGTCCTTTACAGCTCCTGCCAATCAGAATGCCTGGGATGACGTGAGAACAAGGAATACTCCTCTGGCCAGCCCAGTGTGTGAGAGTTCTCAGAGACAGTCTCCTTAGACAGCCGATACGTTTTGCTTTAACTGCATCTGAAGTTTTCTGGAAAGCCACATTTTTAGGAGGTTGGAATCCATAATTATAATGTCTTTAAATAGACTAGTTAAGTCGTTCTACCTTCGTGGTGTCTTTAAAGACTGAATTTTCAACGATAGTAAAAGAAATGGGTTCTCTCTGTGTATTTAATGATCAGTCTAGTAAAGTAAAAGCCCATTCTCAATCTGGCAAACACTTTCTGCATGAAATCTGGTGAGGCGTTTCTGCTCTCTGTGCCTCAGTTGCTCACCTGGAGCCAGGGCCCGGTGGGTTTTCTTCCCTCCCCTCTGTGCGCGCCGCTCGGGGAGGGAGCACGAGAGGGGCTGGGTTTCCTTGCTGTTGGCCTACTGAGTTCAAAATGGATTTTTTGCTTACACTTCGGACAGAATTTTATTTCCCAGAGGGAAATGTGTTGTCTTCCCTTGAACTGGATTATAAGTACCTTGAAGACAGGAACTTGTACCTTCCCCCAAGATTGTACAGGGCAGCCTCAAAAATGGTAGATTTTTATTTTATCGATATGTTTATTTTGGCACCATCTCAGTTGGTCGTTTTAGCTTTTTCAGAAAGAGTTTCCGAGTTTTCCTCGGGAGACAGTAGTTTTACAAGAGCCATGTACACGTAGGTTATTCTAGTAGCGGTTTAAAAACAATGGGGGTCCCAGCCTGTGGGGGGAGTGTGAGAATGTCCTCGCTATAGACTATTTGTGTCCCTCAGCCTTCCCTTTTAGACATCCAGCCCCCAGGTGCTGGTGGCAGTTTCTCGTCACTCCCCGCATTCCGTGCGAACATAGGATTCTTGCCACACTGTTGTTTCCTCCCCGACAGCACCTGCTCATGCTTCTCTCTGCCCCAAGGGCACCTCTCATGTTAGTGTTTCCTGTTGAGGACTGTTAGCTCCTGGAACTCAGCTGCGTCAGGTTGGCCACCATGGCGCAGACGTCATGGGCACCAAAAAGCGTACCTGTCTGTGACATGTGGGAAAATTCTGGAGTGAAACAGCAGAGATATATTCTCGTTCCCAGGTGACGCTCCAGATGCATGTACTTATACCTCGTAAATCTGGGCATGACTGGTGCAGACCAGTGCCACTCGGTGTGCTGTGTCTCACTTTTGTCACCCACGTGAACTAGAGAATAGTCACAGATTGATAATTGCATAGAAAGGGTCAAGGGAAGCTGTTGATCACTCATTTAGGAGATAGTGAGAACTGTCACCAACTGGGTTTAAGATTCTACACCCTCAGGATCGAACGGTCACTTTCTGTCTTCCAGGCAGCCTCGTTTCTTTGTCTTTGACAGGAATGGCGATGGGGTCAGTGGGCAGAGAACTTGCCAGCCTGGAAATGCTAGGATGCTGTGCTGTGGGGTTTCAGCAGAGTTGGTTCTCATCCAGAGATGTTATCCAGTGTTGCTTGTTTTCATAAATTCTGCAGTTAAACTGCATTAAAAAAATAGAGACAAGACTAGGTAGAAACTGATTGGACGCTCAGACTAGGAAGAAAAATTAGTCGCTGTAGAATCCTGTCTCAAGGCTTATGGGGGATACCACAGAGGTTTTCCCCAAGTTTCTGGAAAGTCTAGAGCTTCACAGAGCAAGCACTGCTGTAATTTCTCATCCCAGCAGTAAATCCCGAGGGTAACGCAGGCGGTGCTCTGGGCGTGGGACAGCACACTTGCCCTTCTGCCCCGAGCCCCATGCAGAATAACCTCCGTCTCCCCTAAGCATGTACCCTCCAGGCTCCTGTCCAGGGAAGGTGAAAATGCCGTCCTGCGTACCCTCGAAGGGTTGACAGTTTATTTGCAGAACTAACTGTGGATGTGTGTATGGGGAAAGTGGTTTGGTTTAGTCAAAATTAGGTGAGAGACAGTTACCTGCAGCCTCAAAGCCTCCTCTCCCTCTGAATTCTGTCTTCCTCATGGAAAGGGGCATCGTATCTCAGAATTTCTTTCTAAATTTATTTTTTATTTTTATTTTTAAAAATTTTTTATCCTCACCCGAGGACATGATGTTTTTTTTGTTGTTGTTGTTTGGGGTTTTTTGTTTTTTTTTTTTGAGATGGGGGAAGGGAGGGAGAAAGAGAGGGAGAAAACATCAATGTGAGAAACATGGATTGGTTGCCTTTTTGTACGCACTCCGACCCGGGACTGAACCCGCGACCCAGGCATGTACTGGGATTCGAACCCATGACCTTTCAGCTTGTGGGATGATGCCCAATTAACTGAACCACACCAGCCAGAGCACATCACAGAATTTCTTTACAGGTTTCTGGGAAAGAGCTTCTAAACGAAGTGCAAATACACTATGTGTAACATGTTGCCCAAGTATTGAAACATCACAAAGTGATGCTTCTCAGAGAAGGAAAACCACAATGCACTGCTCAGGGGAGTGTTGGCTCAGGGCAAGCTGAGGTCCTGAGAAGTGGGGGTGCGGCCTCCTGGTCATAAGCTTTGCCATCACCAGTTCCAGTTGCTTTCGCTGTGACCAGGAAGCAAGGTCTGTTCTAAATGAAAGAAGGTGAAGGGATTAGCCAAAGAACATAGATGCATAACCCATGGACTCAGGCAGCCGTGTGGGGATGGCCAGAGGGAAGGGGGCAGGGGCTGGGTAGAGGAGGGCAATTGGGATGTTTGTAATAGTATCAACAATAAAAATAAAGAAAAAAATAACAATTAAAAAAAAGAGATAGAAAGGCTATTCTCAACCCATGCTCTGTAGGCTCGCCATGCAAGTCTGGGTGTGCCTGGTGAGGGTTCTTTTGTTTTCAACAGAGCCCCCAAATAATTTACCTCTTCAAGGAGCAAAAGTATTGCCTCTAGAGGATCTGAATGTGTGACCTTTGAGTATACGTTCTTGAAAAGTGAAGGGCCTCCTGCTAACTTGAGAATCCCTTGCCTGGGAAGGCCTCCTTCCCTCTGGTCCGACTTCGTCTTCAAACTACTTCCCTTCTTTCCCTTGTCCTCACAGTCGCGTGTTCTCGGCAGCCAGGGCTTCCTAGTAAAACATTTTGGCAGGTTCTTGTCTTGCTGAAGTACAATGATAAAAGCCACTTGCTACAGTACTTTTTCATTAGCATCCATTGTAAAAATTAATTCAGAGCAGCCAGAGATTGATTTTATCTGTGCTACTGGTAGTATATTCTTAGTATCAACTAGTTATTTGAATAATATCTCCAAAATGTTGTGAAAGTGTCAAAGATTCATGATTTGGCACAAAAACCAGGTTTGAAAAGGTACCGTAAAAGATGGTTTTGATGTTATTTGTGTTTATTTAACATGATTATTTTAAAGAAAGATTGGTGCATGGATATTAGAGTACCAATCAGGGATACACTGAGAACTATCACTCAGTGTTCGGGATTCAAAGATGAGCAAGGCTAGGCCCTGCCTTTGAGAAGAACAGAGGAGACAGATGTGAAAATGAAAAAACAGCAGCATTACTCATTATTCCAAGGACCTTCCAGATAGCCGCAGGCTCAGCCTCCTCGTTGTTGAACTTTCTCATGCTCCCAGTATTTCTTGGTTTGAACAAGTTATTTTTCCCTTTGAGTTATAGAGTTTTCTATTTATGACTTGACAAATGACAGACACCATCTGACAGATGTACAAACACTGCGGAACGGCCATTTGTCAAAATGAGAATTTCTCTAAAGGCGCAGTGCTTCCTCCGAGGCAGAGGCAGTTCCCGCGGGCCCTGCCTGCTTCATCTTCCATGGTGTGTTTTTCCAAAGCACAGTTACTCTTGCATTTTAAAGGCTTCATTTACTTTGTAGGAGGTGGGTGTCAAAAATTATTAAAATGTTTACTACTGGGGACTGTTTAGGTATTATTTAGGACATTGCTTTGCAGCTCAAAGTTGATCATACCTTTCTACTACATCAAGAAAGGTATAAATAAAGAATAAATTACACAATTTTAAAAGAAGAACTGTACGTGTTTGTTGTAGACTGAAGCTTTGTTTCCCCCCAAATTCAAACATTGTAACCCTAACCCCCAAGGTGATGGTATTGGGAGTTGAAACCTTTGGGTGATTAGGTCACGAGGGTGGAGTCCTCATGAATGGGATTTGTACCCTTATAAAGGAGACCCCACAGAGTTCCCTCGCCTTTTCTACCAGGTGAGGATATAGGGAGGAGAGAACCAGGAAGTGGTTTTCAGTTGACGCTGAATCTGCTGGTGCCTTGATCTTGGACTTGCCAGCATCCAGAACTGTGAGAGAGAAATATCCATTGTTTATAAGCCTATGGTGTTCTGTTATAACAACCCAAACAAACCACGACAATACTTTGGCCCATTGTCCCAGTGTTAAGATTTAATTTACCCCTATTTCCCCCTCCAACAAAATTGTTCGCTCTTTTGTTTAAAAAGTGAATTTTTATTAAATAAGCAATAGAAAAGGATAGCATAAAACATATGTATGCTGCATAGAATAGCATTTCAATAAATACTCATGAACTTGCAATCAAGATTAAGAAAAAAGTCTTTGAAGCCCTTCTAAGCTTATCACTTTCCTGTTTGTTAAAAAGCTATCGTTATCCTAATTTTTGCATTTATCTTTCTCCAGCACTTCTTTACAGTTTTACCACATATATTTGCATTCTGAAACAATGTCATTGGCTTTGCATATCTGTTAATGTAGTACTAATAGAATCAGACTGTATCTCTTCTTTAAAAGAATTTGCCGTTATGTTTATGAATTAATTCATAGATAGTTGCCATATAATGCCTCATAATTTATTTATGTATAGATACATCGCCATTTATTTATCTTCTCAACTGATGGGAATATTTTTTTATTGTCTTTCTATTACAAGCAGTGGTACCAGGAACATCCTTGCATGTCTCTCCTGGTGCACCAGGAGTTTTTAATGTATGTACCTTGGAAGGTATTGCTGGATCATAAGATATACTTATATTTAGAAGACACAATATTTTTAGTATCTCAATTCTCTCCCAAAGATCTATAGATTTAATGTAATTTCAATAAAAATTCTAGCAAACTTTTTTGGTAGAAAGTCAAAAATTGATACTAACATTTATATGGATGTGCAAAAGGCTGAGAATTGCCAGAATAATTAGAAAAGGGGTTCACCCTGGCTGGTGTAGCTCAGTGGATTGAGTGCAGGCTGGGAACCAAAGGGTCCCGGTTCGATTCCCAGTCAGGGCACATGCCTGGGTTGCGGGCTGGGTCCCCAGTGAGGGCCATGTGAGAGGCAACCATACATTGCTGTTTCTCTCCCTCTCTTTCTCCCTCCCTTCCCCTCTCTCTAAAAATAAAAAATTAAAAAAAAAGAAAGAAAAAAGAAAAGGGGTTCAACATAGAAGTTCAGAAATAGACAGACCACACACAGACTCAGTGATTTTTGACAAAAGTTCTAGGCTAATTTAACGAGGAAAGGATAATATTTTCCCACAATCTGTGCTAAAACAATTAGGTAGTCATATGCAAAATAAAACAAAAAAAAGTGAAACTTGACTCTTTGTACCATCTATAAAAATTAGCGACAAAGGGTCATATACTAAAAAATCAAAATTTAAAACTTACTAGAATAACCTCTAAACACCCTTAAGTTTGAAAAAGTTATTTTGCATGCAATGGGAAATCACAGGTCAATAAGTCAGACTTTGTTAAAGATGAAACTGTTTACTCTGTGAAAGATCCTGGGAAGAAGATGCAGAAGTAAGCTACGCACTGGGAAGATGTTTCTCAAAGCACGTGTCCACAAAGGCATTTGTACCTGGACTATATTAAAGACAGAGAAAAAGTTTGCCCTGTTTTTAACAGTCCATTTTTAATATATTTCTAAAAGAAGAATGCTATGACTCAGTAGTAAAAAAGAATACCGTAATATAAAAATGTGAATAAACAGTTAACTACAACAAAAACACTAAATGGGTATTAAATTAATATATGCCTATTTGACCCTATTAATAACTAAAGATGAAAATAAAAGTGGCTCAATATATTTCACTCATCAGGTTTTCAGAAATCAAGAAATCTCACCACATTCTGTGTAAAGCAAAACGGCAATCTTAAGTACTTTTGATGGTGCGTATTCTAGAACCTTTGTGGAGGGCGGAGTGCTAAATGTGTATCTTAACTGCATGTTTTGGACCAGACAGTGTTACATTTAGAAAATAATAACACATTTATCAAAATATATTTACCACGGTACTAGTTATGTTAGTAAAGTTTTAGATACATCCTAAATGTCCATTAATTGAGTAGTTAATAAATTATGATCTATGCATACTGTGGAATATGTAGGCAAAAGTTATGATTGACCAGTTTCTCCCATTTTTACCCATCCATCTAGCCATCCATCCCGGCGCTTATTCTTGTGTGTGTGCACACATAAGAGCAGGACTGACGCAAGTCAATAAGATTATTATGAGTGTCACATAAAATAATATATAAACGCTTCACACATTTCACTGGCCAATATAGACTACTAACATATCAGATAGTTCCCTAATGTAAATAGAATACAGTAGATCGTGATTTAGCTTTCAAAGCACAGACATATAATTTAGGAAGGCAGATCCTGTGCTAAAACACAGCTGTAAATATAAGTGTAGTTGTCATAGGTGAAAATACCACCTGTACCACTCCACAAAGTAAACAGACACATCCCATCCTACCCGCATCCTGAGGAGGGCAAATGCACTACCTGTTTGATGAAGACGAAGAAGCAATGGCACCGAAAGGAACCGAGAGGCATTTTGCTGTGAGGTTTTCCCGCAGCCACAAGACCAGTCTGAGCCAGCCCTCGGAAGAGAGCTTAGCACCAGCAGAAAGGGCCAGGGAGCAGAGCGGCGATTTCTTTACCTTGATATTTGCCCCAGATAACAGCATTTACCTATATTTTCATGTTGTTATTTAAAATTATAATGTTAGTAACACATTAGAATTTTGTTATGCTTTTATTATGTAATTGTTTTATAATTTTATTATATTTCAATGTTACCATTATATTCCTAAATATATATATAATTCCTAAATATATAATAGGAATATAATATATAATATATGAAATATGACATATAAATATATAGAATTCCTAACTGCATATAATATATATGTTATGTATTTATATTTATACATTTATATATTCCTATTATACACTTATTATTATGTATACTTATTTATAATACATATCAATATGACCCACATTTTATGTAACATGTATGTATACATGACACCCATGTAGCAGACCCATGTTTCTATGAGGTTTACTCTTTTACATGTCAGTACCTTAGAAGCAGCCACCTGATTCGAATCTAACAGGGTTTGTGTTCTCACAAGTAATGTTTACACACACACACCTTTATCTGTGTTACATTCGTGGCCGTGTCTGAAGAACAGATTCCATGGCTCCCTCACACCCTTCTGTTCTTGCGTCTGACGCCGGTTGGAATGATGGTCCCCTCACTGGGGCCTCACGTCTGCCTGGTGACAGGGTGTCAAACCGCTGATCAGTTTGCTGATGATTCAGTGAACTGAATTATTAAGAGCAGCACTTGTCACGCTGGTCCTTCTGCCCCTGTGTCCACCCAGGGCACCTGCCCGTGTCAGTGGCCACGAGACGACTCGAGGAATTTGCCACACAGCTTTTTCCTCCATGGCACTTCAGTTTCCGCTTCCCCCGACCATCTGTCTGACCCTGAGTGAGCCCGCTCTCCTTCCTGGGCCTCCGGCTCCTTGTGAAATGATGAGATGGAACAATTTGACCTCCTAACACCCTTGAGACGCTGAGAATCTCCATTTCTATAATGTCGATCTGACGCCTCAAGCCTTGAGCTCATTATCCGCTTGCGCTCCTTGAGCCTCTTAGCTTGAGCAAGGGACCTCGTGGCCTTCACTTATGCCACATGGTGCCAAGGTGCAGGCAGTGTAATGAGTGATGGCATGCTGGTTCTTTGCACACTTTTGCACCTTCCGCCTTCTCTGATAGAAGCACAAGAGCTGCAGGTGTAAGAATACAGTGCTTCTCTACAGAATGCTGGCCGCACTCCCAGAATTTCTAATTCACAAGGTCTGTGTGAAGCCTGATATTTTTGCGTTTCTTACAAGTTTCCCACGTTGATTTGGCTGATACTCCCTTGGAAACCACCGATCTAGACTAAGACCGGGACATTTCATCCTCGGCGAGGGGAATGGCCATAAAAGGAAATGTTGACATCCAAGTCTCTGGCATGTGTGTGGGTATAATGGGTGGTTCATTTGTCTGGAGCAAGTGACAGGAAAAGAGTCAGGTTATGGAGGGCCGTCAAGAAGGGACTAAAAAGTGTGGACTTTTTCCTGGAAGGCTGTTGGGAGAAGATATTGAAGGGTTTTAGACGGGTGAGGGACATCATCAGATTTGTAATTAACAGAGATCATTCCGCCTGCTGGGTGGAGTACATAATGCATGGGGTCCCTACAGGAGGCAAAGAGGCCGACCAGCAGATGCCGTTGTCTAGATGAGAACAAGAGAGGTTAATGTCACAGAACCGACCTAGTGGCAATGAACAAAGATTAAAAGTGACAGAGAGACTTGGTGACCAATTTAATATGGAAAATAGGTTAAAAAATGTTTTACAACAAATCTCTAAATACTCGGGTTCTTTAGTACTTCATTATCTCTTTCTCTTTCTACCTTGAATATTTCCAGACATGATGTATATATTCACTTCATGACATTCTTAATTTTCTTTTCTCATCCTATTTCTTAAAGAGAGGTTAGTAAAGTTGCCATAGGGGAAAACAGTATTTATTCCAAATCTTGGGGCAACAGATACGTAATAAAGCTATCGGTGAGGTCTGTTTTCACGGCACAAAATAGCTGGTCTCAAAGTACCCGGTCCCAAATGGCGTGTTCGAAGCAAGACTTTGTGATATACACAAAATCCTGTGCCAGAGTCAAGGGCATAGTATCCTCAGAGATTGTAGCTTCTGCTTTTCTCTCTCTCTCTCTCACGCATACACACACAGAATACACAGATACATGCATGCACACACATTGGTGCACACACAGTATAAAAGACCGACTAGGTTGGCCAGTCCCAGGTGGCCCCCTGTCCTCGCTCCCTCAGCATCCTGCACCCCATTTCCATCTGGGCACTTGCTTCCCCTGGCACTGGTGTTTTCTCCACGCACGTGCATGTGAGGCCCTCCAGGGAAGGAACTGTTCCGAATGGGGAGCAGAGGAAGTGAATTACCCGTGCCCACCAGGCTTAGTCCTGGGGACTGTTTCTGTGGATGGAATAAACAGGCAGAGAGACTGTTTATTGCACGATAGCCTCAAAGCACTTGATTGATATGCCTGGTCTTGCCCAAGCTCGTTGGAATTCTCCGAGGAGCCCAAGAAAAACCTTCCTTTTCCAGAGAATTCAAGAACAGAGTTAAAAGCTGCATGACATATTTCTTAGCCCAAATCGTACTTGGAAATTGAAGTCCGTGGGCTTTATTCAATATTATTCTTTACTCAGAGAAAAATCTTTAGAAACAATAAGTAAACCAGATATAAGGAGAGCTGCCCTGGGGAGCTGGCCACCCCCCACGCTCCTGCCCCACCATGGTTCTCCTGGCGAAACCTCCAGTTTACTTGTTTTCCTAAATTATACTCTCTGAGTAGAAATTACTTTTAAATGAAATATTCTGTCCTGGGATTAAGAATTGTGGGGTCTAGAAGTATTGTTAGCTCTTGAATGTTTTAGGAATGTAGCAAGAATATCTCTTTCAATTTTGTTGTCATTATAGTTAGGTTATTGGCTAACTTCGTTGCATATTTTGTTTTCTTCCTGGTTTGTACCATCGGCTTTGACCCAGCACTTGTCTGTGTTCTTAACTCTCTTTCTCAAAAGCCCATCAATAAGTGCTGATGTCCTTGTCCCGCTCTGCACAGGACGTGCTACGTAATGGACTGAATTGGGCAAAGCCAAGCTTTTGGAAAGAAAGAAGAGAGTTTTTCTTTGTAATATCAACAGGGCACCGGTCTTACTCCTGGAATTTGTATGCATTGAAGACAAGATAAGTGTTTCTTTAGATCCCAGAATTATGTTGAGCCCTTGATGTAAGTGGAAAATTTCCTTCCCCTGGCTTTTCTGCTCAGCCCTATTTTTAAGTTTTCACCTGTATGAGCTTTAAATTCAAACCAAAATCACGTCACTTCTTTGGTGAATGGAACTGGGGCATGATAACAATGCTGGGATCTTCCACCCAAATTTGTTGATATTCTGTCAAATCAAACCATGCTCAGTCCAACTTTGACTTAGCTTGTGACTTAGTGGCATATGGTATTCATAGTTTAATAAGATGGAAGGTCTTTCTTGTCCATCACCAGTGTGTTTATAAGCTAGAAATAGAAAATAAAAAAAAATAAACATCATGCTTTATAAGGTGATGGGTGTCCTTACTCAGGGTCAAATGACAAGCTATTCACAAGAGAAATTGAGTGAGAGGTTGAACTGAGCCATTTGGAATCCATAAATTTGTTTCATGGCTAACTCTGCACACAGAGGAACAATAAAAACCTTGAACTGTGAAATTGCATGTTATGTAATATTTCTGAATACATTTCACTTTTTATTCGTTTCCACATGAGGAGACGAGGTGACTGATTTCTTTTTAAGTGTTTACGTGTGTTGGCTCCCGCTCTAGCCAATGGGCTTTGTGGTGGTCATGCATTCAGTTACTCAATTATGTTTCTGAAATACCATCAGTATAAAATATATAAGTTAGGGACGTTCATGGTTTTGGGGGGTTCTGCCTCCTTCTCCCTTCCCCCACAGCATCTCAATGGGAAGGCAAATCAAGGTGCTTGGCTTTGTTCTAAAGAAGCTGGAGGGTCCCAGAGGCTCCTGCCTCTGCGCTATTCCTCTCACTGCCCCACTCCCACTCAGAGGCGGGCAGAGGGCCACAGCTGGCCACCAAACCCTTTGTCCATGGACTTAGAGAGCTGAGTGACGCATGAGTTGGGATGTTTTGGGGCCGAAAGCAAGAAATGAGCCAGCACATAGCAGTTTAAGCAGTGAATATATGGTCTCAAGGAATGAAAGACCTGGAGGGAGGTGGTGGGATGGGAGGAGGGCTCACTCGCTTCGTAGTATCACAGGGGACACTTTTCCTTTCCCTTCAGCTGGCCTCAGAGGGTTGGCTCTTTGTCCGCTAGTTTGTCATCTCATGGCTCCTAATGGCACACTGTACATATTCACTCCTTATTCACACAGGCACACAGGAGCACGTAAAATCAGAAAGTGAGGGTGAGCCAGGAAGCCAGAAAACTCTCTCAGAGAACAAGTGCTTCAGAGCACCCATGAGACTCCCCATTATGTCTTATTTTCCTGCATCAGTTGAAGAGAAACGGGGACAGTGGGTATCTGGTATTCTCGACCACTATCCTAGGAAGCAGATTCAGCTAGCAAGAAAGAGAGGATGAGAGGAATGGGCAAAATATGTATATGATCTTCTACAATGAGAAGAATAAAGAGCAGTAAACATTGCTGGAGTTTATTCATTCATTCCATTGGTCACGCCAGCATGAGCCCTGCGGCAGACATTGCCATGGAAACCTTATAGAGCTGCCTGGCTCCTGTCTGTTCCAGGTCTGTGACCCTGCAAATTCCCAGGTCTAAAATATACTTGCCTTTTTGCTTATGTTAGCCAGTTCGCACTTAATAATCGAAGGGACCCTTGCTGATTCAAAGAACACCAAGTTTGAAGTCAGAGTATCTGGGTTCTGACATCAGCTCTGTCACTCAGGGTTCGTGTGACCTGGAATTAGTCACGCTGCCTCGCTGAACCCCTAGCTTTTCATCTGTGGAATCAGATTGTTTAACAGCTTGCATGCTATTGTCACCAACAGTTCTGATTTTGTGAGATCTATTATTATATTCAATTATGGGCCTTCTGTCTCTTGAATATCCATGAAATCATTGAATAAATTTGCTTATTTCTGCTACATGAAAAAAAAAAAACAAACAGCTTATTAGTATCATGATGAATAAATTACAATAGAAATTAGATTTTAAAATCTGAAAGGCTTCTGAAGGCCAAATTGTATACCTAAAATATTAGTATTTTAGTACCAGGAGTAGATTTGGTAACTATATAGTGCAGCATGGAATTAGACATCGAAATCGCATGAAGTGTTTTTTCTTTCCATTTTAGCTACTCCTTTGCAGCAACTCAGTAAACACCGGGCACTGCACCAGTTCCTGAGGATGCAGTGAACTGTGGTGTATATGTTTAGATTAGGTTTGGCAATAAGTAACAGAGACCCAGAGAAAGAACAGCTAAATCGGGGAGGGGGCTGTATGTCTTGTTCATGGGATGCTCGGAGGTAAGCAACCCCGGTGGCATATGGAGGCCGCGGCTCTGCTTTGCTGTGTGTGTGGGTCTCCACTCCCAAGGCCACCTCACAGTTAGGATGGCTGCTCCAGAATAGCTTCAACTGTCCGTCTGATTCTAGTTAACAAGAAGAAGAAAAAGATAAATAAGGGAAAGAGATAAGATCGCACTGGCTGTGTTTTAGGGAAGATTTCCGGAAGTTGCGTCATGAAACGCTGCTCGCTGGCCACAGCATATCACGCTACTACATCAGACTGCAAGGGAGGCTGGGAGGTAGGGCCTTGAGTTTTTTGCTATGTGGCTTCTGAAAACTTAGGGCTTCTATGACTGTGGAAGGAGAAAATGAATATTGATGAACAGCTAGCAGACTTTGCTAGACAGTGACTCAGTTTCTCAAAATGTACATGTAAGTGTTTAATTGAAATACAATATAGAAAAAACAATAATAGACCTTATTTTTAGAATTCTAGAGTGGTAGGGCAGGTAAAGAAAAATCTGGAAGGGTTTCTAGGTTAGGATACTATATAATGTAGACTTGAGTTATAAGTGAAATTTAAGTCAGAAACATCATAGGGTTGTGGGGTGCTATTAAAAGTTTAGTGCTAAGGAAATAAATACTAAGTATTGGATGATGGGAAATGATGCTCAGTAGCAGGCAGAGATTCTGTCATGGGAATCTTGTCATACCATCACATGAATGCTGTAAAAAGATCCCAAGACTTCATTTTATAAAAACCAGTGGTCTACCAAACTACTTGTGTTTCTGTATACTAGCAAAGAACACTTTAACAGTGAAAATAATGCAGTTTAATTCACAATAGTGTCAAAAAACCCCAAACACCTAGGAATGTATGTAAGAGAAAAAGTACAAAATAGAAAATATGGGCAAGAGATATTAAAGATCTAAGTAAATGAGAAGAAATTATGTTCAGTGAGTAGAAGACTTGGTATACCCAAGATAGTAATTCTCCAATTGGTCTCTAAATTCAATACAATCTCTATCTAAGTTCCCACAAGCTTTTTTTCAGAAGTTGATGAGATAATCCAAAAATGAATATGGAAATTCAAAGGACCCAGGATATTTAAAACAACTTTGAAAGAAGGTTGGAGGACTTATATGACTCAATTTAAAACCTATTATAAGCCTATATTAATTAGATAATTTGGTGTTCATTTAAGAATATACTTATAGGTCAATGGAACATAATTAAGAGATCTGAAAATAAATCCTTATATTTATGGTCAATGGATTTTTCAACAAAGACGACAAGGCAGTTAAAGGGGATAGGGATTTTTTTAAAACGAGTAGGGCTGAGACAATTCAATGTCCACAGGTAAAGTGGCGAGTCCAGATCCTTGCCTTCCATTACATAAAAATTAACATCAAATGGATCATAGAACTAAACATAAGAGCTGAAATTATACAACTTCTAAAGGAAACAGTGGAAAATCTTTGGGATCTTGGGTTTGGCAACGAGTTCTTAGATATGACACCAAAAGCACAATCCCTGAAAGAGAAATCGATAAACTGGATTTTGTAAAAATCAAAAACTTTTCTTCTTCAAAGGACACCATTAAGAAACTGAAAAGGAAAAGCGACAATCTGAGAGAAATGATTTGCAAACCATTTGTCTGATAAAGAAATGTATTCAGAATACACAGCGAAGTCGTACAACTCAGTAATAAGGCACTTCAGTAATAAGGCATTTCATTTAAAAAGCGGGAAAAGAGGTGAACAGAAATTTCACAAAAGACCACACGTGACATGAATAGCCATTAAGGACATGGAAAGATGCTCAACATCATTTGTGGTCAGGGAGTTGTAAACTAGAACCCCAGTGGGGTACCACTTTCACCCATGAGGGTGGCCATTGCCGAAAAGACAGGCAGCTGCCAGTGCTAATGAGGAGGTGGAAAAAATGGAAACCTCGTGCATTACTAGTGGGGATGTTAAATAATGCATCCACTTTGGGAACGTTGGGCATTTTCTCGAAAAGTTAAATATGAACCGCAATGCAAATAAACAATTTTACACTTATTCGCCCAAGTGAATGGAAAATATATGTCCACACAAAAATATGTACCCACATGCTCACAGCAGAATGATAGTAGCCAACGGTACAAACCATCCCAATAGTTATCAAATGGTGAATGACTAACCAAAATGGGGTATATGCGTACGGTAGGAAATTTACAGCAATAAAGTGGACAAAACTGCTAGTATAAGTTACAACACGTAGGAACCTCAGAAGCATAATTTAAGTAAAAGAAGCCAGACTTGCATTTATGTGAAATGTCCAGAACAGGCAAATCTATAGAGATATTGGATTGGCCAAAAAGTTCATTTAGTTTTTTTCCATAAGATGGCTCTAGTAGTGCTTAGTTGACTTTAACTTCATTTGAAACAATTTTGTTGGATTGTACTGTAACAGCTGTCATATCAGAGTACATTTAAAAAAAAAACTGATCAAAATTGGTGAATTTTTGTGCAGCCATTTTAATAGTGAGGACGGGAGAAGATATGCTACATTTTCAGCATATTATGCTTCGTTATTTCAAGAAAGGTACAAATGCAACTGAAATGCAAAAACAAGATTTGGGCAGTGTGTGGAGAAGGTGCTGTAATTGATCGAACGTGTCAAATGTGGTTTGTGAAGTTTCTTGGCGCTACTGACACATTTGCCAAGTAATTCTTTGCTGTGGGGCTGGATTATGCACTGGGAGATGTTTAGCAGCATCCCTGGCCTGTACCCACTAGAAGCCAATAGCAGGAGAGAGCCGACACACTCCAAATATCCAAACCAATAAAGTTACTGGTGAAAATGAAAGGTTAGGGAAAAAAACTACATAATAGAAAAAACTACATAAATGTTTTTGGCCAACCCAGTAGAAAGCAGAGAGGTTTCCTGGGGGTGGGGGTTGGGAGTGGGCTTCACCGCACATGGACACAAAGAACTTTTTAGGGGTTATAGAAATGTTCTAAAACTGGGTTGTGGTTAGGGTTGTCCAACTTTGTAAATTTACTAAAGCTCATTGAATTGAACACTTCAAATAGGTGAATTTTATGGTATGTAAAATCATACCTCAAAACCACTCTCAAAACAAAACACAGTGATCTGAATTACAGTGGTCTGTGGTCTGAGGCATGAATCTGCAGCCCTGGGAAGACTTATGAATCTGCGTGTCTAGACTTACCCCCTACCCCCACCGTGGTGGTTCCGGTTCTCTACTTGGAGTGGGATTGTAGGCCTTTGTTTTAAGAAAATGCTCCCAGGTGATTCTCACATGTGTCTGAGATGCTAACATAGGACTTTTAGCTGGGTGAGGGCCAAGGGAATGTTTATGTTTTAGATAGAGAACTATGGCAATTTAGTGAACAGTGGATTTGAGGATGATTTGACGGCAAGGCGGAGACACGTTAGCAGCTCCACTTGTTTAGGAAAAAAAGAATGATCCGAACTCCAATTGGGAGGAACTAATGTGCCTGTTTCCTTATATAAAAAATGGGGATAACGGAACATTCTATCAGACCTCACTTCACAGACTTGTGGCTGGCATTGCTAATGTCATGAGGATTAAGCGAGGTTATGTAATGTGCTCTAAGCTGCTCTTGGCACAGAGCACTGTGTAAGTATTTGCAATTATTATTTTGATTATTTATTCTTAGCAGCAGCTCGGGAAATGCCAAGGTTCAGAAATGTGGATTTGGATGATCAGGTGAAAGTGGTAATCATAACGTTGTAAGAGTGAAGGGATAGTCAACAGGACAAGGAATCAAGATGACACGGGAGAGAAGTGGGCGGGCAGAAGGGTGGGACTGGGCATGCCTCAGCCACAGTGACTGTAGGGACCCTGGTATGGGTGCAGTGGTAGGTGTGCTTGGACGCGGGGAGGAGGTGGCATCTGATGACAGAAACAGGCCCTTGGGCTCTCCCCACATTGGGTCTGGTTACCTCGCTGCGCTCTGGGAAGGAGATAGGAAGTTTCGGGGCTCAGAGGGTCAGAGTGGTGAACGTTGCGCAATCAATGAATTCTAACGTCCTCATATGTTCAAATTTTACCTCTGATCTGTAATACTTCTACTTATTTTTAGTACCCTCTCCTGTTTTCCTTAGTGACTAGTCTAGAAGTCACTGCTCATTAAATTTTCTACATTTTTCTCTTTTTCCTTGAAGGGTCAAAACTTTCTCAAGTTGTCTTCACTGGAACGCAATCTGAAATGGCTTCTATTTTATTATTCTAATAATGTATTATTCTAATAGTTTATTAATTTTCCTGGCCCTTGAGGTCAGACAGGGAAGATTCTGCCAGTGTGTTTGCATTTTACAAAGCAAAAGAGCATCTATGTATTTATCTCTTTTGATGATATAAAGCTATTATGTTTTTGATGAAAATTAATTGCGACCCCTTTAGTTCTAATAAAGTTCATTTACTATCACAATACCTTTATCAATATGTAGTGTCTTTCTCCGAATGATGTTCTAGAACTCCAGGGATAGAATCCCATTTTGCTTCATTCTAACTCTGGGACATGGCTGGGGACAAAAACAAAGCAGCCTGTCCAGGTGACTGCAGTTGACCAAGAAGTGGACATCTCTGGGAAATAATGAAATGTGATCTAATTTCATAAGCAAGAATAGATAATATTTATACCACAAGCTACTTGATATAGTATGGTTGGAAAACAGTGAATCCTAATTATATGTGACTTTGATGGAGAGATTTCCATTTAAACCCAAGGACATCTAATTTTCAAGGAACAGAATAAAACAGATGATATTTGACCCTACAGCTTCATCAAACATAATTTAATTTGACTTAATTATTCAGAATGTGTGCAGGCCTGGAACGGACTGAGGTCGCCAGCGCTCGCTCAGGGTACAGGGTGAGGGTCAAAGGTGGGCCCATAGTTTGTGATGGCTCTGTGACATGCCCAGAAATTTTTCTAGAAAATGAGTTTCCGTGCCCCCAAATTAGATATTTTCTTGCTACCTGGACTCACATCAGGTAGGAATTTTGAATATTGGTGAGGCAAGGATTCTGGGTAGAAATTCAGCCTGACATTAGAGAGGTAGTATATATAGTACAGTGAAAAGAACCCTGAACATGGTTGGCTGGAAGTTACTGGTTTCGTCAGCTGACGAAGACTGATCATCTCGTAGCCAAAATGCTGAATCCTGAGCAGCAGCCCTTCACACTGAACTGCAGAAGTTATCTGTTTCCGGTTACAGACCCACAGTATATTCCAGAACAATTAATGCCTAGGGTTTTGAGATAGGAGGCGAAACCCATTGCTGTTCTGTGTGCTCGTTATCTGCATCTTCATACATCAGTTTTATGACTATTCCCAGGATGTGAAGATTTGCACTGGCAAAATTGTTTTTAAGTGATTGGGATGATTTTCCAGAAATTTCTCCCACGCTCGCCCTGTTACAATAATGGCAGGGTTCCGAGGCCAGTCAGGTTCCATTCGCATCATAAACCGATAAGATGCACGTTCCCCTGTGGAGGAGGAAAGAAGGAAGTGGCCTACTACACTGTTAGAAAAAAGCTCTTTAAATATTTTATTAAACCATCTTTAGCAGAATCCCATTTCTGTCTCTTCAAATATTTAGAGCGGCTCAATTAGTTCTGGAAGGCAGTTTCTGAGAGCTTTCAAGCTAGCTCGTGGCCACAGACAGATGGCATCGGGTCGCTGTCGTGCAGGGGACGCCTGCCCTCTAAACGAGGGCTGGGTAGACATGGAAGCTGCCTGTGTGAGGGCTCTTGGCTGGAACTGAGCTTGTGGCTGCCAGGAATTCAAAGGTCAGAGAAGAGGTTGAGAGATGTCACTACTGTGGGAAACTTCCCGTCGTGTGCTTAAGTTAATTTTCTCTAAAACGCTCTGGCTGCAGGATGCGAGGACAGAGCCTTGGAGAGCAGGGTCTGGATGGGGACAAGGCAGACCATCTGCTCTGGCTTTATCAGCAAGTTGAAATGTGAGTAGCACAGGGAAATGGTGTTGGAATGCTCCGTAATCACCAAGCACGGTGTTTTCCAAACACTGTCTTCTTAAAAAATCCTTACTAAGTAGGTTTCCTTTTTATCTTTTTAAACTTTTTATTCCTTTCATCTTTTTAAACTTTTTATTCAGATCCAATTTTAGACGTAACAAAAAAAGTTGCAAAAATAGGACAGAAAATCCCCATTTACCCTTCACACAGCTTCCCCTGGTACTGGCAGTTATACTCATAGCTTCATGGTTAAGACCAGGAAATGAACATTAGTACAATTCTGTTTGGCCTCTCTCACAACACAGTGGTGTTTCCTTTCTCTGTATATTTTTTTCTATTTTAAATATAAGGACATTGAGGCGTTAAGTAAATTTACCTAAGGATATAATCCACCCAGGTCTGACTCAACCACCTGTGATCATTTTGGTAACATCATGCTTGGTCTAACCTCTTTTGGAATGAGCTCTGGACTCTGGGAATCGTCAGGAAATCTAAACTCTGTTCGCCTGTAGCTACATATCTTGATTCAAGTCATTTTATTTTCCCTCTGGGTCTCAGTGTCCTCAAAAGAACTTTAGATAATCATTTGATTGCTATGACTGTATAATTCTATTTATGATTCTATGATCTAATTGGCTTAATCTCTCTTCACCTTGGGAGTCTCATCTGTTCAATGGGCTCACTGCCAATAATGACCCTTATAGAAAGAAAACAGAACATTTGTTCCAGCAGTTTATTTCTGGGTAGCAAAACCCTCTAAAACTTGTGGTTTGTATTTATATTTACACTTTTATTATGCTCATAGTTTCTGAGTCAGGGCACAGAGGGCTGCTTTTTATCTGTTTCCTGATATCTCAGGTGAAAAGCCCAACTGGCTGGGGATTGCATCTGAAATGGTTCCTTTATTCTCATTTTTTGGCATCTTGGCAGGGATGGATGGGAGGCTGGGCTCACCTGGGAATGCTGACTGGCGAGCATCAACATGAAACCTTTCTAGTGTGCCATTTGAAGGGTAGTCTGACCACTCCCGTGATGGATGGGCCTCTTCAGAGCAAGGGCCCTAAGAGAATCAGGCAGGAGTTACTCAGTGTCACTTCCACCAGATTCTGTTGGCTATTAGCGAGTCATAAGGAAGCCCAGGTTCAAGGGGAGGCTAATTAGACTTCCTCTCCTGATGGGGGAATAGCAAGGTCCCATCACAGAAGACCCTGTGGGCTGGGAGATGCTTTAGGGGACGTCTTCTGAAAATACCATCTGCCATGACATTGAGTAGAATAATAATAATAACCAAGAGTTCTAAGCTAAGTAGAAGATTTCCTTGGGGTCCCTGGTTAATCAAATCACTGCTACTTGTTCAAGAGCTAAGAATTGCCAGTAGCTGTACTGTGGCATAGGTCTTTTAGTGACCCCGAAATCTGGCCTTTTGCATAATGAAATAAAACTTTGTCCCAGGCTTTCAGGCTCTGCACCAATGTCTTGCTACCTAACAGACTTAACCTTGTCTCTCTCCCGACAGTCTTTGCTCCGGACTTCTGATGTTCAGCTCTCAGCTGCTGTCCCTGGCTGGCTGGGCAGCCTGAGCAACCTCTGCAACTCCTCTCTGGTGTGAGAGGAGTTCAGGGTCGATGGTCCCTGCTGGGCCTACAGCTCTCATCGCCTGTCACTGCAAATGTGCTCATGGCTGTGTGCCCCCATGTGGGTTTTGTTTTGCAGTGGTAGACTCCTCTGGAGAGGACTTTTCCTGGCTGATGTAAGTGAATTTTTCCATCTGTGGAATTCCTCCCCAGGGCTGACCCCTCTGTTGTCAGTTCACAGTCATTGCTGCCCTCAGAGTGCAGTCTGCCTTCTCAAAGCAAAAGCCACATAGGTCCTTATGCGATGGAAGGCCCACACAAATGACAAAAGCAGTTGACAACTTTTTATAAAGTCATCTGGGCAAATAAAACCTATTTTAATTACAGTGTGCTTTCTAAAACTTTCCAAACCTCAGAATTAAGAAAAAAAATCAAACTCTACCTGCAGAATAAATTGTTGATATAAGGAATTTTGAAAAATAATTATTTGCTTTTTTTATTCAGAGTGGTAAGATGGCTTTTTCTGATCAGTTCCTGCTTATTCTTCAGTGTTAACTAACACGTTACCTTCTCACGAAAGTAACTAGGTCAAATTTCCCTATTATATAAGTTTTTGGTACTTTCTTCTTATCTTTCATAACATTTGCCACAATTGTAATTGAGTAACTCATGGCTGATTATCTTTTACTTTCGTAGCAGCTCCGTGGCAGTCTAACGCCCAGCACGCTGGCTGGCCACTAATAGGCATTCAGGAAAGGTGCACTATGGGAATAAAGAAGGGGAAGCATCCTCTAGCTTTTGGATTGGGGCAGCGCGATCACGTGATCAGCCAAACCACCAGACTCTGTGTGACTTGCCTTCTCCCAAGCCTGGTGCTCACAGGCAAGGATGCCAGCCTCCTCCGGTGCCCCTCCCCCTCCGCCAAGGGTGCCTGCGCACTGGGATGGTAGCAAGCTCATTGTTTCACATATTTTGGAGGAGGATTTAATATCCCTGCAAAACATTTTATTTGTGTTTCTCACCTAGAGGATAAAACAGATTTTCTTGTTCTCTCTTCCTTTTTCTGAGGGAGCTTCTTTATTTGGCTAATGCCACTCTCTTCTTTTTTATGGTATAATGCATTTATTTTTTAAATTTTTAGTTAAATTTTTTGGGGTGAATTAGTTAATAAAATTATACAGATTTGAAGTGTACAATTCCATAATACATCATGTGTATATGGCATTGTGTTCCCACCACCCAAAGTCAAACGTCCTTCTGTCACCATGTATTTGACCCCCTTTACCCTTTACTACCCCCAACCCTTCCCTCCTGTCACCATCAAACTGTTACCTGTGTCTATGAGTTTGTGTTTGTTCGTTTGTCTTGTTTATTTGTTGTTTTCAGCTTTATATCCCCCATGTAAGTGAAATCAATGGTTCTTAGCTTTTTCTGTCTGACTTATTTTTCTTAGCGTGATATTCTCCAGATCCATGCATGTTGTTCCAAATGGCAGTATTTCATCTTTCCTGATGACTGAGTAGTATTCCATTGTATATATGCGCCACATCTTTATCCAATCACCTACCGAAGACCATGTTCTTCTTTTACAAATGAGTCTGTTAGGGGATTTTAAGGGACTTGGCTTGCTCTCCCTTCCATCACTCTTGATTTGACATCTAGCCACTGGATGGCCCTTGTTGACGAAACAGCACCCGCTGAATCAGGTGAAAACTTCCTGTTGCCTCCCAGCCCAAGTTTCAAGTGCCGTTGCCAACGTCAGCAC
Source organism: Micronycteris hirsuta (assembly GCA_004026765.1). NCBI lineage: Eukaryota > Metazoa > Chordata > Mammalia > Chiroptera > Phyllostomidae > Micronycteris > Micronycteris hirsuta. The sequence goes on from PVJI01015793.1 coordinate 33,593, forward strand.
CCCTGAAGAGCCTTCAAATATTTAGCCCAATGCATCAACCGTTCCCTACTCTTACCCTCGTTAAATGGCATTCTTTTCTCAGTGACAGAAAACAGAGCCGACTTAACATGGAAACTGCAATGGGGAAGTTGGCACACAGCTCTTGTTTATGTCTTGCTCAGGCTGGACTGTTATCACTGTTGATATCTGTACCTAACAAGTCAGAAATAACCGAGCTCAAGAAAGAATTCATACGTTCACCCTCTCCGTCAACATGAACTTTAAGATGCTAAATAAGTCATATGCTCAAAGAGAAGCTTGGTAGAAATGTCACAGTCACTCGAAGGTCTGTAATATCTCTCTAAAAGGCACATCAAACATTTCACGTCCAAAGCCTGCTCCTTCCTTCCTTCTTTCATTGGTTCACTCAGCCAGTATTTGTGGAGCAGATACAGTGTGCAGGGGTCTGGGGATACAGCAATACACGTGATAGGAAGCCTCCTGCCTTCAGGTAACCTGCCCCATTGTGTGGGAGAGGAAGCCAGGCATGGAATTTGAAGGTCTGTTAAAGCCTTAGGATGTCAGCAGTGAAGTTAGATGTGTTCTACCCAAAGACGGTTGGTATATTTTCTACCTATGTCATTTTGGAGAATTGCATGAATTATTTAGGTAATTTAAGCCCAATTCTTTTATTTTTCCTTAAATTATAGGGACCTGTCTAAACTGTATTTTTCCCAAATTGCTCATTTTCCTCTGTTCTCCACTGGGGCTCTGAGTTCAGGACCATAAACATCTTTTTCTTTTCCCCTTTGGTCTAGGTCATTTTATTTCTTTTTAAAAAATATTTTAATTATTTTTAGAGAGAAGGGGAGTGAGGGAGAAAGAGAGGGAGAGAAATATTGGTGTGTGAGAGAAACATTGATTGGTTGCACACACCTGCAACTAGGGACCTGGCCCGCAATGCGGGCATGTGCCCTGACCAGGACTCTGACCAGCGACCTTTTGGTTTTCAGGTCCAGGCCAGCACTCAATCCACTGAACTACACCAGCCAGGGCAGTCTAGGTCATTTTTAAAACCTAAATTTTTATTAAAAACTTATTATGTTTCAGTCACTCTGCTTTACACAGTGGGGAACTCAAATTGTAACGGGCCTGCCTGGGGAAGCTTGCCGTGGAGAAGACTGGGTGACTTAAACTAGAAGTCCATGGTCAAGGTCCCAGCATGTTCAGTTTTCGGTGACGACTGCCTGGCTTGGAGACAGCTGTCTTTTCACCGTGTCCTGAATGGTCTTTCCTTGGTGTGTGCTCACAAGTGGGAAGGGGAGAAGAGAAAAAGTGGGGGGGAGACAGTGTTTTCTGGTGTCTATTCTTTTAAGGACACCAATCCTATTGGATCAGGGTTCCAATCATCTGACCTCATTTAACCTTAATTACATTCTTACAGGCTCTATGTCCAAACAGAGCCACATGGGGAGTTAGGGCTTCAACATATGGATTTTGGGGGACCCAAACATTCAGTCTGTAACACCAACTCAACTGAAGGGCAATCAAAAGGTTCAGATTACTGAACGTTTGAACGTCTATCAGAGTTACTGGATAGACGTTACCTGTTTCTCAGCATTGATTTTCCTCCTCAGGCAGAATCTCTCCCAGTGGCAGCATCTCTCCCAGAGGCAGCAGATGCCACCACCAGCGTGAGTTCGTATCCCACCATCTGTCTCAGTGAGAGAAGGCTTCACCTCACCAGTTGTTTTGTTTGGATTCCCCAGCTTGTGTCTCTTTCAGTTTATTTGGGCCACATGGTCATTCCCAAATCGATTACATTGGTGAAGATGTCTCTTGAATGGTGTACTTAAGGCAGGGCATGCTGTTAGTAATGTACGCTTTTAACAAGGCTTCTTTTTAAGTTGATGCCAAATAATTCCAAGAGTGAGCTTCTTAATCTGTTATTTGGAGTGTGGATTTAGTTTGGAGCTAACTCAGACTGCAAGTGAATATTATTATCTCTTACTCATGGAAAAAGTTTTACTCTAAATGTTGTTTATTATTCATTATTAATGAAAATGAGAAAAAATTAATGTCCTGTACTTTTGAGATAAATTTGGCTTTAGTAAGTATTTAGACATATTACTTGCATATATGGGAAAAGAAATGAGAGACTGCAGTCAGTATATTTTCAGCTTAAAAAATCTTATTTTCTTACCTCTTATCAGGGGAATTTTTAGTCTCTGTTTTATTACTAATAACTTGAGCCCCCTTTAATGCAGAATTAACTCCTCTACCAGACTTTAAGTGCTTATGTTCTTACCTTGTTTACTTATAAGATATATCCCATGGATTTCTAATGTCCTTTTTTAGGCTATGTGCAATAAAAAGTGTTGGCAAAATTAGGTTAAACCTTTTGTGTTAAAATATTGTATAAAGTGACAAGTTAGTTGCTGTTTACTATTTTTATTTTACTGAAATGAATCAAACATTTATAATTTCAGAAATGTCAAAACAATAGAACAGATTGTAAAATTTTAAAATGAAACCTTCACAGTATCACTATATGTTCAAAAACGACTAGAACATTGTTGATAGGTAGATAAATATATTCTATTTAAATTTTTTTTAAAAAATAATGTAAAGTCAACTGATTGTGTATGCTTAAACTCATGGCAATGCCTTGTCATTTATGAAATGGCTAAGTATTCTCTAAACAAGAGTGAAAGAGTTGGGAAGCCTCTAAATGGAATTATACTTTTGAGAGGTTTTTACATTATATAGCAAGTGGTCTGATATTAATTCAAAGTAAACTACAATACGTTATGAATACATGCTCTGTTCATTGTGGCAGAAACTAAAAGATCAGTAAAGGAGGAGCACCAGGAAATTCAACAGTGGTGTCGGGTGTGACAACGAGGAGAGCAACGGAAGCTGGCTAGTTCTTACACAGACTTCGATTGTCCTGCTTCCATTCCTGTGGCTAACTTGCACCCCCCGACATATATGTTCATTTTTACATGAGTCTCAACAGCCTGGTTCACATAGCTTTATTCTCATTCGGGATTCATTCTGATTCATATGCACTGAACACAAAGTAATGAATGCAGCAGAAGGTATTGCAGTGCTTTGCCACTGCAAGTGAGATTTTCGGTCAGTAATGACATTGGAGCATCTGATGCCCAAGGACAGGCTAGTAAACAAGACATTATCTGTCAGTGAGACCTCTTCCTCCAAAATGCTTTAGCAGATAAACAACGCAGCACCCCCAGTGTGTTCTAAAGTGGCAACATCGGCGCAGAGCCCACAGCGTTTGCCTGAAGTTTATTCTCGGCTGAATTTCACCAGCAGGCTGACAATAAGTGAGGATGAGCAGGAAGAAAAACCCCAGTAACCCTCAGATTAATATGAAGTTCAGCCCATTTTCTCCACTGCCGATTTCAGGGGCTTGGAGAACAGGGAAAAGACCAAATAAATGGAGCTGTAACCCACGGATCAGTGGGAGTTTGTGATGAAAGAGACATCTGTGGTCGGAACACAAAGCCAATTCTGCCACATCTGCTTACGTTCCAGGTCAAGTCATTCATTCCGCAGAATGTAGAGAACATGCTGCTGATGGGTGGGGGGGGTTTGGCAAGTTGCAGAAGCTGTGGAGGCCTTGATTACTTTTAGTGAAATGAAGGAGTGGGTCTGAATGGCACTCGACTCCTAAAGTTCTGACTCAGTGCAGCATCAGCTACAACGGAGCCCTTCCCCGCTGCGTGGACCACAAGGAACTCGATTCTCTAAGCCCAGTTTTTTCTCAAACTCCCCCAGGCCCGGTAGCTTCAAATTCAGCTTATATCCTCACTGGCAGGACTGGCTGCATAATTTTTGAAAACTAATGCAAAAAAATGCAAGGCCCCTTGTTGAAATACTAATTAGAACTTCACGACAGATACAGCAGAGCATTGAACCAAGCACAGGGCCCTTCCAAGTTGGGATCTCCCCTGTGACTGCCCAGGTTACATGTCCATGAAGCCATTTCTGCTGCCTGGGCTTTGCATATGAACATGCAACAGGGATACAGATTTCTCCAAATGAAAACTAGGCAAATACTGCATATGTGATGTTGGGATATTTATAAACCATAATTGTATATACCTACCTGTTTATAGCACAAATGTGATATCTGACATGTTAGGGAAATGGTGATAATGGTTAACCATAATTTGTATGAACTGAGTTAACTCAATTACTAGTAATAATATTGATTTTCTAATAGACTTTCTTTTTAAGAACAGTTTTAGATATATTGCAAAATTGTGTGGAAGGGACAGAGGTTCCCTGTATACCCCTCACCCACACACACAAAGCCTTACCCATGATCAACAACACCCCCCCACCCCGCCCCGCAGAACAGGACATTTATTACAGCTGATGAGCCCACGTTGACACACCATCATCACTCAAAGTCTATAGTTTACGTTGGCTTCACTCTTGGTGTTGTACGTTTCGTGGGTTTAGACAGGTTTATGGTGTGTACCCACCATTATAGTATCAGATGGAGCAGTTTCAGTGACCTAAAAATCCTCTGTGCTCCACGCATTGGTCCCTCCCTTCAGAATCCCTAGCAGCCACTGCTGTTTCCTGTCTGCATGGCCGTGTAGTCTTTCCCGGAGCGTCACTTGGCTATAGTCACGCAGCATGTACCTTTTCAGGTTGCCTTTTTCCACCCACCAGTATGCACGTAAGCATCTTTCATGTCTTCTTGTGACTGGATAGCTCATTTCTTTTTTAGCACGGAGCAGTGTCTCGTAGTCTGGATATGCTGCAGTTTTATTCGTAATTCACTCGAGGAAGGACATCTTGGTTGCTTCCAAGCTTTGGCAATGAAAATTATACAAATCAGTGTTCAGGTTATGGTATGGACATAAGTTTGAAATTCCTCTGGGTAAAAACACCAAGGTATTTGATCGCTGGGTTGTATGGTAAGAGTATGTTTAATTTTTTAAGAAGCCACCAAACCGTCTTCCAAAGTGTCTGTGCTGCTTTGCATTCTCACCAGCAGTGAATGAGAATTCCTGTTGATCCACACCCCCGCCATGATCTGCTGTGGTCAGTTCCCTTGATTGTGGTCATTGTAATGGGTGTGTAGCGGTATCGCATTGTTGTTTTAATTTGCGTTTCCCTGATGATATATATTGGGGAACATTTTCTCATATGCTTATTTGCCACCTGCCTATCTTCTTTGGTGACGTGTTTGTCCAGGTCCTTGGCCCTTTTTTAAAAAAACTGAGTTATTTTCTTGTTGTTGAGTTTTAAGACTTCTTTCTTTATTTTGGATTATAGTCCTTTATCACATGTTTCTTTTGAAAATATTTCCTCCTTGTCTATGGCTTCTCTTGTCATTATCTTGATGTTTGATGCAGAGTGGAAAATTTTAAATAATTTTAATGAAGGCCAGCTTATCAATTTTCTCATTCATGGATTTTGCTTTTGGTGTTTTATCTAAAAAGTCATGGCCAGACCAAAGGTTATCTAGATCTTCTCCTTTGTTATATCCTAGGGGTTTTATACCGATAATGGACCTTTTATACCAGTACAGCGTATTACCGTACACAGATGCCTCTCACCAAACCCCATTATATTAGAATCCTGTGACAAACACAGTTCTTTTCCAGATTAAGAAAGTGAGGCACTCAGACAGAACAGTGATTCAAAGCTGTATTTTTAAACCTTTGGTCCAGTTTTCTTCCTTTGAGACTATAACACCCTGTTACGTGGCCTCCCAGAACTAAAAGCTTGATGGACCATAGAGACACTTTTGGTTAGAAAGTTTAAAGTTCATTTAGAAAGGACAGTTCCTTGTGGAAGTTTAATTTGACTGTTGTGTATAAACAGAACTGGTACAGCAGCTAGGAATGTAGCTTCCATTCAATAAACTTTCTGAGCACCAGCCATGTGCTAGACTAGCCTTGAATGTGAGGTCTTTTGTGACTTCTTTTCTCGAGTTCAGAGAAGACTTACCTGTGAATGGCTTTGGTCATCATCACTTTGTGTTTCTTGCTACTGAGTGAGAATGATGGGTCCTTAGTTATGAGGTTCAGCGGTTTCTAAACCTGAAAAGAAGTTGCTATTTTAAGAATGAGATGGCATGGTTTCCGAATAATGTTGGAACTATTTTCCGCTTGTTCCTATACTGTGCCTTTTCATGGCGGGGGTTAGATGGTTAGGGCACAGTAGCCTGGTGGGTTCGTACACAGGTTGGGGAGTTCCAGTTCTAGTTCCATCACTTACTAACTGTGTGCCCTTGGACAAGTTTCTTAACTTCTCTGTGCCACAAAATATTGGGAAATACTTGCAATTACTAAACAGAATTATAGTGCTGACTTAAAGAAAATCTAAACCACATCATTTTCTCTCTAAAAATTAGACACTAATAATTAATATTCTTAGAAGGGGTAAAGTGATGAATTGATTGAAAAATGTTTTGAGGGTGATTTGTTGGCAAGTTCATGGCATGCCCCAGGAATGGGGAATGGAGTAAGCAGCACTCAGATT
>PVJI01015794.1:0-40096 GCA_004026765.1 Micronycteris hirsuta
CAAACTCCTAAAGCTGTTATATAAACCTCATGCCTCACTTGCTCCCTGTCAACACCTGTCCTTAAAGCCAAGCAGGTTGTTTGCTCCTGCTAACGCAGGTGAATCTGGGTCATTTTCATGCACTCTCAGGAACTGGGCAGGTTCTGTGCAGTAGCCTTTCAAGTTTTATGATTATCACTGAATCTTGAATCTGAAACTTCAGAATCCTCACATTCTTAGCTCTGCAAACTTGTTCCGGAAATCAGATCCAAAATAAATTATTTCTGACTGTGTTTTGAGGCCGTATTAAAAGAACAGCACCTGGAGCCCTCCCACACCTTCGGGAGATCAAATTGTGATGGCCACCATCCAGGACCATCTGCTTAATGACACCTCCTTCTTCCTGTTCTCGTGATTGATAACAGCCTACATTTTGGAGAGCTCTGCCACCGCCAATTGAGAACCCTGGTTAAGCTAAGAAATTGGAAAAGAAAATTGTAGTTCAAATAACGTTTCTGGGGGGCAGTGCCGTACTCTCCATTTTTAAAAGATAAATTTCTCAACTGTTTATTTTAACATGATGCACAAAAATCTACAAATATCCCCCGTTAGTTTTTGTGGAAGCTCGTTGCTCCATTGTCTTGACAGGTTCAGTGACCATTGCAATTGCAAAACACAGGAATGTGCATTTTGTTTAGTAACTTAAGACTCTGAGTCTCACTAGTCAGGAAATTTTTTAGGACTTTGAAAGCACGGAGATATTTGTCTTATCTCTTAGCAATCAACCATCAGGTCCTTCCAAGACTGGGGCACCGATGGCCTGTCTCATTCCCAACTCCATAAGAATCTGTTGTACCCTCTCTATAGCTTTCCAGGATCTCACACGTCCAGGGAAGTCCCTTTACCGAGCCAAACCTCCCTTCAGGATAAAATAATCCAATCTATAAAGGAGTGAGTTCATCGACCCACCCAAGTGCTATGCGGGTGCTGCTGGAAAACAGGGTGTATTGTAGTGTTGCTAATTTTGTCTGCCTCCTCCCTGGTCAAAGAAATGCCGTTATCCCCCACCACCTATCCCACCACACCTCCCCCCATCCCATAGGTGCACTAATCCTGCCTCAATACTTTGCCTGACCTTTGGCTTGAACTTGGCAGATATATCCATAAGCACAACAGGAATGTGTTATCTCATCATGAACATTTCCTGAATTGAAGGCTGCCTCGCTGGCTGGGGTAATTGTTGCTGAGCTTTTGCTTTTCTTTGTTTTAGGGGTTGGACAACACAGGGATTTTTATCTCTTTTGCTGTCAATCACACAACTTCTCCTCTGCACTCTCGTCACTTTCCCAGGGATTCCACCTCTTAGCGTCCCAACAGGCTTTGTCACAAAGCACTCAAACCTTAATCTGCGGCAACCGACACCCACATAGCTTTGCAAAACGGCATTCTAAGGTCACCAACGAATCATCCTGCTCTCCCACCTTGTCTGCTAGGTCCAAATTTAGCTCCTTCTAACCTCAGCTCTTCTTCCAGCTTTCTAACTTGAACTTAAGCCTCTAACTGGGCGACGCATAGAACTGGCCACAGTGGCGGCCAGCTTACTGCATCAGCCATTCTTTCCCCTTCTTTGCCACAGCGTGCTCTGCACCGTTCCTCAAACAAGCAAATTAGACCAGTTGATGTTTTTAGGGAATGCCCTTACTTGTTCAGTAGGCCACAGTATCTACATAAGGGCCACTCATCTCCACATAGAGGCAGGTAGGTGACAAACTCTGGATCTCCCACCTGATGCCTTTTCACAAGGCACATTTTCTCAGTCTCCTGGCTGGCTTGCCAATTGGCTGGAACCCTTGGGAGTCTCCTGGTGAAACCCGAAACCACCCCCCATACACAGAAGGCACCAAAAGACTGAAGAAAGAGAAAGACCACTCCAGACTGGTAGGTAGTAGGCTTCATAGGCAAGAGAACTTACATACAAAGCTTGTCTTGGGTGACACAAGGTGAGTAGACAGTCACACCTGCCCGCCACTATCTTAAACTTTTACTTAGAGGCCTTGATGGAGTTGAGTCACATGTTCAGTCCAGATGGTCTGAACAACAGCTTACTATCTCAAGTCTGTGTCCTTGGAGCAGCTTGCAGCTTGGAGAAGGCAAACAGAATACACATTCCAAGGGCAAGGGCGGGGGTGAGAAGCCTCTGATTGTCCCGGAGTGATTTTTACATTTTATGTTCCCACCAGCAAGAGAGGAATGATGTGAAACTCATTTTCTCTGCATCCACACCAGCTCTTCGTCATGTCGGTGCTTTTTATCTTACTCGTTCTGTTAGGTGTATAGTGAAACATCATCGTGGTTTTAAGTTGCATTTTTCTAGTAGGTTGAACATCTTTTCATGGGCTGATTTGTCTTCTATAAATCCCCTTGAGTGAAGTTTCAGTTTGCCCATGTTTTTGGTTAAATTGTTTCTTTGGCCATATTTGAGTTGTTTTTTTTTTTCTTACAGTTGAGTTTTGAGAGTTTTTAAAAATATATTCTAGATGCCAGTCTTTTGTCGGGTATCTGACTGGCAAATATTTGCTTCCAGTGTGTAGCTTGTCTTTGAGTCCTCTTAACAGGGTCCCTCTCATAGTAAAATTTTGTGTTCAGTAAATTCGACACAGTTCGGTTTATCCAATTTTTATTTTTTAGATTGTGCTTTTGTTGTCAAGTCCACCAAGTTTTGCCTGGCCCTAGATCCCAAAGATTTGCTTCTAAGTTTTGCAGTAAAAGTGTTGCAGTTTTATATTTTACATCTCAGTGTGAGACTTCTGCAAGCTTTTAAAAAAAAAAACAAAGGTTTCTTAATGAAAACATCATTTATAAGAATCAAAGTCAACAGCACACTCATCTTAACAGTCATTGCTACTATCAACATCTTTCTTCCTAAAATAACTGTCGTTTTTTGCTCGGGGAGATGCTGAGGCAGGCGCTGTGGAGATTTCTGTGACAACCCTTCTTCCCCGGCCAGGACGCTGGCCTCTAAAGAATGACCCCTGCCCTTGGCCTTGAGGTCTCATGGGCACACGGGCTTCTATAATACCAAGGGAAGGGTGAGTCACAACTCAGCAGAATGAGTTAAGGGAAGAATTGTGAGAATCAAACGGGTGAAGTCTAACTAACGGGGAAGTAGTTGGGGGATCAGAGAGCATTGTCACCTGCTAGAAGACAAACAAAAAGCAAATCTAGGAGAGGTGGCCAAAGGCCTGGGAGACCAGTGGGAACAGGGGCGATGCCAGGAGAAGAGGTGAATCTGGGAAAGCAGGTGCTGTACCCCAGAGATAACGGGAGGGGAGGGGACGGGCAGGCAGGGCGGGGAGAGAGAAATTTTGTTGGAGTCACTTCTGCTGGGCACCGGGAGTGACAGGGACAGGTCTGAAGGAGCCGGTGGCCACTGAGAGGGAGTTGCCCTGGAGAAAAGCGGGAGCTGGGCAGAAGGGCTGGAGCTTTGGCCGAGCCTTCATGTCGGATTATAAGGGGCAACGGTAAGGGACCTTCCAGTGGCAGCAACGCGCAGTGCACAGCACTCCGCGCCGGGGAGGAGCTGTCTCTGGCAGCCCAGCGGCTGTCCCAGCCTGCGCGCCTCTGTCCGCGCGTGTCTGTCCCTGACTCTGGGAGCCGGGTCCCCGCACAGCAGACTTCCGGCCCTTCGCCCGCACTTTGCGCCTTTCTCCTCCGCACGCGCATCGACAATGGATGGCAACTCCCTGCTCTCGGTGCCGAGGTAAGACGCTTCCCTCCTTGCCCAACCCAGTGCCCCGCAAACTCCGTTTTCCACCCCGGGTGGCTCACGAACTTGCCCGGGGAGCGTCTGGGTCTGCGCGGTGCTCCCGGGGAGCAGACGGAGGACTCTGCACTTGCAATTAAGACGGTCCCTGGCTGGGCGAGAAGCGCTTGGGAGATGGTGGTCCCTGGCTGGGGAGCGCGGGGCTGGGTGCGGCCTGCGGGCGGGAGCGGCATGGATGGGGGGCAGCCGGCCCGCCTCCAGGGCCGGGAACTGGGCTCTGTTCTGCCTCCGGAAGCCGGAGCCGGACTGTCTGCAGACGCAGCCTGGAGAGGTTTCGCGCCTTGTAGGGAGGCTGGTTTCCCAGGTACGGGTGGAAATAGGAGGGAACAGGACCAGGGCAAACTACCCCACTTCTCGTCCATCTTGACCGGGGTGAGTGTCAGAGGTTGCTGGGTACGGATCGGGTGAGGATGTAAGGAGTGGGGTGGGTGGAGAGATTGCCCCTAACACCGGATCTTGGCTCGGGTGAGAAAAGACCTCGATCCGCCCCAGTTCCACCTGCCTCAGCTGCCCCCACACTCCCTGCCAGACTGCGAGTCCTCCTGCACATCTCCCCCCCGCCCGCATTCCCTGACTCCACCCAGCCCTGGGGTCCCCACGCTGGGTGGGCCAAGGATGCCACCTTAGTCCGCGCCACGTGGGAGCAACGCGATTCAGACCCCCCTTGTCTCCTCTCCCTTTGCCCCTCTTCTGCGCTCCTTCTGACGGTCCTTTGCGAATTTGAGAAACGGAGATTTTTCTATTTTCACCCGCATAAACCTCAGGGGTAAATTTAGGTTGTAGCCCTGGCGGTATTCCGCCAGCTGGGCAGGCGGCTTTTGCGCTGTTTCTGCTCGGAGTGGAGCGTCCACGCCGAGAGCAGGCGCGCCGCTGCGGGCAGGGTGACGGTGGCTGTGTGACCCCCGCAGCCCCATCTCTCCAAGACGATTAACCTCAAGTCCACCTAAACATCGGTGGACTTGAGGTTAATCGTCTCGTCATCCCTTACTCCCCACTTTCCCCAAGCAAATATCTAGGCAGCTCCCAGCCAAGAGCATCAGACCCTGGAATGAACATTTTAAACTCGCATTCTTGGAGAGCAGCACGCCCCAGCATCCACACGCTAGGGCACACTTGTAGCAGATACTATACTGCGAGGGGCCGGGGCGGGGGTGCCAGGGGAAAGGGGTGGCCGAGAAGGACGGAGACTGCTTCTCGAACTCGTTGGAGGCTGCCATCTAGAGACTTGTCGTGTTCATACTCTGTAATGAAACGGCTTTCCCAACTGCACCGGCACTTCCTCTTCAGGCATCCCTTGCTGTCTGGGTAGCAAAGAGCTCGGAAAAGGCGCGCTGTGGTTTCTACGCTGCACCTGAAGCAGCTCTCCAGTGAAAAATCTCTAACCCTGGGGCCAAACAAGGTCACGCAACCACTGAGTCTTTCCATTCTGTCCTAATGTATGAAAAGGACAGTAAAAACCACAGCAAGACTTTTTTAAACTTAAAAAGCATATATATGGCCACCGATGTTTAGGTGATTGTGTGAATCGTTTTCAAAGTCAAGGAAACTGGGGGCTCACTTTCTACACTGTGTATTCTACTGCCTAACGTCATTAGAATTGAAGCGTTGAACGGTGTGGGGCCAGCATCCAGTAGAGACACTTTTGATAAGAGATTGCTTGTTTTCAATCTATTTTTGCAGATCAATGGTACCGTGCCTGATTCAGGATTAAATTCCTATTGAAAAGCTTAGAGAGCTTTTAAGATGCTAGAAACACATTATGCCAATGGTCTCTCCATATTATTTCTATTGTGGTCTTGTAAAATGACTCTTTAAAAAGCAAACCAAATGATATTGCTCTGGACTTTGTAGTAGCCTATTAAGTGGTAATATAGATTTAGCATGAGCTGAATCCAATTAAACCTTTTAAGTATTACTGTTTATTCACCAAGATACATTATATATTTCCACAAATCACTGTAGTGATTCAGGTATTTTATTAGCATCCTGATTCATATAGAAAATTCAGTTAACTCCACTAGATGAGTTAATCTGATCCTCTATTTCATTGAATACAAAAAACAATTTCCTTTCTATAATATGTAATTGGAAGTGATAGGTATTGATATATAAAAAGTGATCTAGAATTTTTAAATATTGTGTAGAAATGTTCTATTAGTTATTCCACTTGTCCACACAACTTTGACATTTAAATAATTGATGACTGAGTATACAAGGTTTTTCAGGAAAATGGCAATGACCAGGAAAAATCAAGTTGTTATCAATTGGGATTTGTGTTGTCTAAACCTGACCTATTTAAAGCAACTCCAGACATTCTGTTTAACAAATGGACCAAAAAAAAAAAAAAACAACAAAAAAAATAATTTAGTAATATGTCAAGTTAATTATAGAATATATTTTTCTTGTTGCTTTTAGATCTCAAATTTTTCAATGAATCAAAAATATAAATGACTGAATCTTTATCTTTAAATTTTCAGTCATTTATCACAGTGAATTTTATTTTTTCAGTGACTGAAATTTTAATCAAGCTCTATTATGCAAAGATTAATCTCAAAATTTTATGTGATTTATATACATGAGAAACTTTGAAGCATGGATTTTTTTAAAAAAGAATCGTTTATGGGTCTTTGAGTTACTATACTATATTACCTTACCTCTCTGAGAGCTCCAATTAGTTTTTACTTTGAATATTTTCATTTTTAAGTGTACAATAAGTTATGTGGCTTACACTACAGATTTCTTAAAGTAACTGCTTATCAAAGCTTGACGGTGTCTCCAATAAGGAGGCTGCGCTGGGGAGAGATGAAATGTCCCCATATAAGTTGCATTAAAGTCTGAGCACCCAAGTGTTGTCTGAGCAGTTGGCCAGTTCAAAGGAAAAAAAAAGAGGGGTACCTTCTCATTTAGATCTCAAAGTTTAAAGAAGTGTATTTGATTTGCTGAGGTTACAGAATGAGGAATTAAGAAAAGAAACAGGAACCCGAGGACTCTCATGCCATGTGTGCTATCGTTCCAGCACTTTGTAGGGCAAGGCCGTTTGCCCCTGGCAGGGCGTAAGTCGGTCTCCCTCGTGTTGGTAACTAGTGTTGGTAACTATAGGAAGGCTCACATTTTATCAAGTGTTATCCACATAGTAAATCATTCGATCATCACATCTCTGTGAGTTAATTATGATGGCTATAATCATCTGCACTTCCTAGCTAAAAAAAATTGAAGCCAAAGGAAATGAAATGAAGAAAATAATTAGATTTTAAAATCTCTACAATAGTACGGAGCAGAGCTGGATCATCCACAAAGTTCTGGCTTTGGGCTGAGTTTTCTTTCTTGCAGTGACTGAAAATGCATGTGCTATTTCAAATGGGGGAAAGGAAATTCTGGTGCATAGATTGACAAGCACTGACTTAATTAGAATGCATGGGGATGGCCTAAAAGCAAGACCATTTTTTTAAAGCCAACAAGTGCTGAAATACATTTTTTTGCAAACAGAAATAATTTGTTGCCTGAACCATTTCTAAGCTTGAATTTGAAGTTTAAGAAAGATGACATCTCTTATTTCCTAAATAAATCATTTGCATCTTTGTACTGTATTATTTTGTTCTTTTTGTTTCATTTGGCTTCCTGGATTTTATTTCAATAATAAGGTTTTCGTATGGAATTTTGAATTAGAAAATTGTCAAAGGTGGACTTTTGAAAAAATATGGTATTTATTTATTTAGATTTCTTCACAGTTTATTTTACCTAAATCTTAGTTTACCTAGCAACATGTCCCTAAAGCCCACCAGAATCTTAAGGTTTCATCTTTAAGAGTGTTAATTCTACAGAAAACCAACTTGATTTTGTTTAATGAAGCAAACAACCTAATCCTGTAAACTAGACTGAGACCTTCCAACAGAATTTTATTGAAAAGTTACGTCTTTTCAAATTCATAGAAAAGGACGAATTCAAGAACACATTTACATTTCTGTGACTTATTTATCAAAAACTCTCAGAAAAAATTACTTTAGCATTCCTAAGAAATTGAGGATCAGAGACAGATATCAGATACTGTCTGAAGTGTAAACTTAAGGTCACTCTCTATCCTGCAAAGCATGCTCTCCTCAAGACCAGGACTGATGTGGCCACATCCCCCAATTCGTAATTCTCAGTGAAACACTGCCCAGCAGGTGCTATTTCCTATAGAAAAGGAATTAGTAAATTCCAGCGCCTAGGATGTTGAGATAACAGGTTACTGCAGGGTAATGGGTAGCTGGATAAGAGATGGAAACTCTGAAGGCAATTCCCAGAGAAACAACATTATTGAGAGTCTTGAAGCCCACCCTCGATGCTATATTTCATCTACTGATACTTTTAGGGTCCCTTGATCCCCGTCCACACGGTTCTTTTAGTAAAATATGTGTCTGATACCAAGTAACCAATTTGTAAATGAAGTATTAAGTCATCTCATTCATTCTGAAGGGGCCACATTTGTACTATTCTTTTTTTTTTAATTTTTTTAATACTTTTTTTTTAAAGATCTTTATTTTATCTTTAGAGAGAGGGGAAGGGAGGGAGAAAGAAAGGGAAAGAAACAGCACGTATTTCCAGTTGCCTCTCACATGGCCCCCACTGAGGACCTGGCCTGCAACCCAGGCATGTGCCCTGACTGGGAATCGAACCAGGACCCTTGTACTATTCATTTTAATGGAGTTAGACCTACAAAGACTTTTAAGGAGGGGAAGAAGAAAGAATGAGGTCTGTGCTATTGGACAGATGTTTAACCCTGTTCTGAAATTAATGTCCATGACTGCCTGGACAGGTTGCTTGACCCCTGCTCCTCTGTCACCTCCTGGATATAATGATATATACCTTGCATATACTGATCTTCTAGGTCCCTTTACCTCCGACCTTCTATAATACCATAGCCTTTATTGTAGCATTGACTCTCAGTGGAGTACAAAGAGATGACCATCTCATTCTCTTGAAAGAGACAGGTGAAATCAAGGCACTTAATCAAGGCCCCCACCACTCAAAAAAAAAGCCCAACTTAGAAAAGGGTTGATTTGTCATTAATGTCACCACATAGGTAGAGAACATCATGCTTACAGGAGGTGTAATTAAGTCTCACTCTTTTGTAAGACTACAACACAGTGATAAGGTCCTGGTTCGACCACCTAGTGGTTAGACAATCATATGCTTCACAAAGTGTCCCCCCTGATATTTCAAGTGCCCACCTGGCACCATATGTAGTCATTATATTATTGACTATATTCCCTATGCTGTACTTTAAATCCCCATGACTATTTTGCAACTACCAATCCATACTTTTTTTTAAAAAGTTACTGAACTTATTGGGGTGACATTGGTTAATAAAATTATATAGATTTCAGGTGTACAACTCTATAACATATCATCTGTACATTGTGTTGTGTGTCCACCACCTGAAGTCAAGTCTCCTTCCATCACCACTTATCTCCTCTTTACCCTTTTCTGCCTACCCCCACTTCTCTTTCTCTCTGATAACCACCATATCATTGTCTATGAGGGGTTTTTTTCTTTGCTTAATCTTGTCACTTTTTCCACCCTGCCCCTAGTTCCCTCCTCTCTGCTGCCTTCTTTCTTAAATAGAGGAGAAGAATAACAAGGCTATTTGTTTCTCCACTGCAATATGTGACTCATCCAGTGTGGCTGAGCTGAAACAGCCACCTAGTTCCTGAAGCTTACTCAAGAGCGTAAGGCTAGATCAGAGTAGACCTGGAGACCATACGGACTTTACTTCTGGGGACATCTGTTCGTTGCAATGGTCATTGGATCTAGTTAGCACATATTTCCAGTTGTGCTCCTAAACATAGGTGGGATTGCACTTGCTAATCTCTGTGATAGAAGGTTTGGCCATGGGACTTGCTCGGGCCAATGCAGAGTGTGCAGAAGGGATGTGTGTCTGTTCCAAGGAGAAATCTAAAAGAGGCTATACATGAGTTGCTTCATTTCTACTGCTTTCTGCCATGGAGAATAACACAGATTCCACCTAGTGGCTGCTTCAACAGCCTGAGTTTCAGCAGCCTAGTGGCTGCTTCAACAGCCTGAGAAAATGAAGCAGAGCCTTCAGCCAACCCATGATGGACATGTGGTGTGAGCAAGAAATAAAACTTTGTGTTGTAATCCTCTGGGATGTCGGAGTTACGTGATACTGTAGCATAACCTAGCTCATCGTGCCTGACCTGGCTGTTGACTTTGGAGTTGAAATGGTAGGTGATCTGAGGAGCTGTTGGCTGGTTTTGTGAGGGCTTCCAAGGGACCTCACAGAATTCCCTTCTTGCTCTGGACTTCCAAAACTTCTCACCACTAACAGAACATTCCTAGATATAGTGAGATGAGGATGGAATTGGCGAGAAGGAGGAACGGCGCTCACTCTGATCAGTGGTCAAAGTAGCCAGGAAGCAGGCCCTGTGGACCAGTTCCAGCTAAGAACAATACATACTGCAGCCTATAGGGCTCTCCTCCTAGGCACATGGAGTATGAACTCCAAATCACACTCATCCTGACATCACTCCACACATTTCCCATTTCACAACCTCAGATAGCTGCTGCTATCTGGGGACATAATGGTGAAACATACACACATTTAACTCATGCAAATTCAATACTGCATGTTCATTTTCCTTTTTTCCTTCATTTCTCTATCATTATTAAAAATATAGTATAATTATATTTCACTTGTATATTCTGTTACATATTGTACATTTCTATATAGTACAAACACACAAATAACTTTAGAAGAACTTTTTTACAAAGTCAAAAATGCTATAATTAATTTTCATTTTGACTTCACACCATTTTCAAAATAGGCAATGACATTAGACCCAAAGAATGGCCATTATAAACAAATCAACAAACAACAAGTGCTGGCAAGGTTGTGGAGAAAAGGGGACCCTAGTACATTGTTGGTGGGAATGCAGACTGGTGTAGCCACAGTGGAAAACAGTATGGAAACACTAAAAATGGAAGTGCCTTTTGACCCAGCAATTTCACTGCTGGGATTATTCCCTAAGAATCCTGAAACACCAATTCAAAAGAACCTATGCACCCAACGTTCACAGCAGTGATATTTATAGTAGCCAAGTGCTAGTAACAACCTAAGTGCCCATCAGTAAATGAGTGGATCAAAAAACTGTGGTACATTTAGACAATAGAATACTATGCAGCAGAGAGAAAGAAGGAGCTTCTACCCTTCGGGACAGTATGGGTAGAACTGGAGAGCATTATGCTAAGTGAAATAAGCCAGGCGGTGAAAGACAAATACCATATGATCTCACCTATAAGTGGAACCTAGTCAACAAAACAAACAAGCAAGCAAAACACAACCAGAGACATTGAAAGAAAGAACAAACTTAATTGGGGGGGCGGAGGGAGATAACAGGGGAAAGAAGGGAAAGGGTTGTTGAGGAACACATATAAAGGACCCACGGACAAAGCCAAAGCGGGGAAGGACGGAGGGTGGGATGTGGGGGTAGGTGGGGAGGGGGAAAGTGGTGGCAGGAAAATGGAGACAACTATTCAAACAATAAAACAAATTTTTTTGTAAATAATGCTGAATTTAAAAAGACTCACATTAAATGTCTCTAATACTCTAATACTGCAGTGATTGACAAAACACTTACTTTGGTAGCACATCAACATGAGAAGGGGAAGATTGAAGAAAAAATCATCAGGCAACAAATATTGAGCAGACACTCTCTCCTGACACTTTCAAGATTCTGGGATAGACTAAGACAGAGTTCCTGACTTCCTTGCACAGTGCCTGTGGGGCAGATGGAATTTGGGAAGTAAAGAGACTGGCTAGAAAGTAGATATTCAGCACACATTAACTTTAGTTTCTTTTTTTCATTTCCCGAGAGACCACTTGAGAGAGAGCCTAAGACCTCACCAGATCAATCTTGTCTGATTCCCTGCAGCATTTGACATTAATGATAGATGGTCCCTAACTCCTTAAAACAATTTCTCCCCAATAAGGAACTTACCTATGAAATGTGCCTTTTGAAACATCAAGTGCTTTTCTCTCTGTGCTGGAGAAATGGGAACCCACTGAACATGGGATATTAGAACTACAAAAGACTTTAGTAAAAGTCACCTTGCCCAATCCCCCCCCCCTTTTTAAAGATAAAGAAACTGAAGTCAAGAAAATTTAAGTGAGCTGCTCAGTCTTACAAGTATTTAGAGATAGATACAAGAATAAAACCCTGAGTTCATGATTCCTATACTTACCACTGCATTGGATTTGTTTAAAATAATAATAATAATGAACTCTAAAACACAGTTAGAAGCCCTTGGAATTTTCTGGTACAGCAGAACTTGTCTGTCACCCATATCTTCTTTATATTCACCTTCCTTATTTTCCTTAATAAATATACTATCTGTATAACTGTTACGTCTCCATTTCACATCAGCTTCTAGAAACCCCAGAAACAAATTTAAACTTCAATCATAGCAATTATGTAGGAGCTCATCACCTGAACACCTGTGCTGTTTTTAACCACGATGCTGACTTTTCATTATAGTTTCTATGTTCCTTAGAACTGAGTATTTTACCATTTTGTTTTATAAATCTTTTCTCTTCACTGTCACAGATTCTTAGTGGAACACAATGGAATATCCATCATTAAGCAATCATGCAATCATTCAATTATTTTCTTTATTAACAACACAAAAGAATAATTTTTTGCTCATTAGAGGAATTAAAATAATCTCTGGCAAATTAGAACTTATATAAAATAATGGCCTATTCATATTTAATTAGACTTTCTTTAATGATAGATTAATTATATCTGAAAAGTTATAAGTGGTTCCTTTGAAATGATTAATATATTATTATTATTAAAATAAAACCAACTGCTTTAGAATAAGCACATAATAAAATATAGTGCTAAAGTTTTACAGGATGTGTTTCTCAATTATTTATTAAACATGATGTTACACATATATTTTATTTTTTTAAATATTATATTTATTTATATTTTTATAGAGAGGAAGAGATGGAGAAAGAGAGGGAAACAAACATCAATGCGTGGTTGCTTCTTTCGCACCGCCTACTGGGGACCTGCCTGCAACCCAGGCATGTGCCCTGACTGGGAATCAAACCAATGACCTTTTGATTCACAGGCTGGTGCTCAATTCACTGAGCCACACCAGCCAGGGCTATATTTTAAATACCGTATTTTTTGGACTGTAAGATTCACCGGACCATAAGATGCACCTAGGTTTTAGAGAAGGAAAATTGGAAAAAAAATTTTGAAGGAAAAAATGTGGTAAAATATTTTACTTGCTCCTGTTTCCTGTGACCCCGCTCCACCACCACCCCCACAGCGAGAGCCAGGTAAGCTACATTCGGACTATAAGATGCACCCCCATTTTCCTCCCAGATTTGGCGGGGTGCATCTTATAGTCGGAAAAATACAGTATATATGTGCGTATGTAGTGATATCAGTTTGGATCAAGGCTATTGATGCCTAAAGGGGCGCTTTTTAGTCTGTACAGTTTATACTTTACTATAATTTGCTCAGGTATCAAAATGCATTCAATAAAATAAAAGATATTTTAAAATCTATAATTTTGATTCCAAAGATACAAGGAGAATTCGTAATTTTCTCTTTTAATTCTTCAGAATTAACATAAGTTAAACAATACAATTGTTTTTGTCCTAAAAAATCTGTAATTTTGATCATAATAATCATGTAATAAGAATGGCAACTTTTGATAGATTGGGCCTATGGATAGACTTACCCATTCACTTACAGTTTGAGTAACCGTTTTAAATTACAGAATTTACCTGGGTCATTCAAACCAAAAATAAGATTCAGATAAAAAACTAGAGAACCAGCCCTGGCTGGTGTAGCTCAGTGGATTGAGCACGGGCTGGGAACTGAAGGGTCCCGGTTCGATTCCCAGTCAGGGCACATGTCTGGGTTGTGGGCCAGGTCCCCAGCAAGGGCCATGTGAGAGACAACCATACATTGCTGTTTCTCTCCCTCTCTTTCTCACTCCCTTCCCCTCTCTCTAAAAATAAATAAATAAAATCTTTTAAAAAAATTAAAAAAAAACAACTAGAGGATCAGGTGAAGTCATTTTTTTCTGTATAAAAGCTTGGCCCCACGTAATGTTCTCATTGCTGATTCATGCACTCAGTATAACCTGAGGATTTTTAATTTTCACTTTTTTTTCTGAATAAATCAACTGCTTCAAAATAGCAATTAAAAAGGTGCATACACTTGTGTAATTTTCCACACATCAGGGATCTAAGCTGGCATTCTGTTAAAGTTTTGGTCTCCCTCTCTCACCATGGTGGAACAATGTGGTGACTGCGTTGGAATCGTGTCATTTAGAAAATGAGCTACAGTTTTATCACATGAATCACTCACTATAAAAGCAGTGTCTAAAGAAAAGATCCAATATCCAGAGAACATATTGTCCCGAGAAGCTGTCATCCCCACCCTAATCATACTCAGCCAATAGACACTCTTCTTGTAGGAGAAAGAATATGGACAGAATATTAATAATGACATTCTCCTCAGTATTTCTACTGGGTCTTAGACCTTGTGCATAAGATGGAGAAGGGCATGCATAAAGAAGGAAGCAGAAAAGGTGAAGATTTAGCCCAAGGTTTAACTTTGAGGTTTATAGAGGACCAATATGGATATTTGGAAGTGGGGGGAAATACAGAGGAGGGCTTCCTTCTTACATAAAAAGAAAGTGTGAAATCTTGGATGCCATCTTCATCATGTGAGAATAACTAGAACCTGGGAAGGGGCAAAGAAATTCACTATAAAGAAGACTAACTGTCATTAAGTAGTAATGAAAAAAATAGTTAATATGTCTGGGACTTTATCCTTAGAAATAATAAAATATAAAATTCATTTTATCCATGTTTAAAAAATAAAAAGTAAATATGAATTAGATAATAAATAAATAATGAATTCAGTGTTGATTGGATTGGACGATCGTAATTATTCCTTCAAAATTGTATGTTAACCTGGCAGTTTTTCCTGCAAGATCATAAATATTGTCAGCTCTGTAAACATATTCAGCAGCCTCATTAATGTTACCAGTTCTTCCCTGAACCCTTTGGTTTTCAAATCCTCTTGTGAAGAACCTGTCAGGTCAGCATCCTCATCCGCTTTCTCTTCTTCCAACACGAACTGATCACACTCTGCTGGACTTGACTTTAGCAACAGTTCAACAGGTGACAAAGACTTCTCCAGCATCATTTTCTTCTTCTTGCTGAATTCCTGCACCTCCTGCTAGAATCGTCATTTTCACTGATTAGCATTTTATTTAAATATGAGCCACAAAACAGATGTTGAGTAGTGGACAGAGATAAACACCCAGTTTAGGTGGGGAGGGATCTTCACTGGAGACCAATTGCTCATGATCAGTCCATTTGCTTTCTTATCCAGTCTTGAAGCTGCAGGGACTGGCTAATGAATAACAAAGACACCTGATCTTTGTGGGGACAGTTTCCAATGACTTTAAGTTTACCAGATTTTCTCCAGAGAATGACACTGGAAAGTTTTTCCATTTTCACACACATCATCTGTAGATGAGCGAATTATCTAATGAAGCCATGCAGGTGCAATTGAATATTGCACAAGCTCGAGCTTCTGGGAAACTCTCCTCTATAGTTAAGATTACAGATGTCCTTCTACTTCCAAAATACCTCCCAATGATCTGTCTACTTTTAATGCGCGGGTATTAATTTGAATTGAATGTATGAAAAACACCAAATGCTATTCCAGGAGGATAGGGGGCCCTCCATAAATGGCAACTCCTTTCTCTTTCCTTTTTATAAGACCACAATGTTGCTCAAAATCTAAAAGGCAGCAAGCAGAGTAATTGGATTAAAATTGTGTCAGGGGTCATCCGACAGTGTCTGTAGTGACCAGAGCCTTGGTGAAATAGATCCAGTCCAATGTCTATAGTAAGTGAATCACTGATCCGCGTAATGGGTCCCACCCACATGCCTCTGAGGTGGGCAGGGGAAAAAAAAAAAGGCTGCCATGGACCATTTACGAGGAGCTGGGGTCAAATAGAAGATAAACATAAGCCTTTGAAAAATAAAATTCATTCATTCATTTATTAATTCACTACCGCTATTGACTCCTGAATGTACACCAGCTAACATCAGCTGGGTATGCAATAATGAACAGAAACCAGCCAATCCCATTGTCACAGAACTTCATTACCAGTGGGACTGAAAGACACTACTCGGATAACACCAGTGGATATACAACAAATTGTCACGTGTGTGTGGTCCAGAGGAAGAAGAACGTGGTCTTTGAGAACATGTAAGAAGAAACAAGACTTAAGAGGAGAAGAAGTGCTTCTGGAGGGCACAGGGCAGTTGGAAAGGAAGCAGTGGAGTATTTCGATTGCTCCAGGTGTGTGCCTGGGGGCAGGAAATGAGGAAGAGCGGAGTGACATAGGACACTGAAAGTTAGATAGACAGACTATGTTAAGCTTTGGGGTCAACTGGGTCTTCATCCTAAAAACCGTGGGATGTCATTGCTTTTCAAGCTAGGGATGGCTGGAAGTGCTAATTGAGATAATGCATGTAAAGGAAATAGCTCAGTGCCTGGCATATTTTAAGTGTTCTGCAAATAGGCACTGTTGCTGTTGCTCATTAACTGTAATTTCAATATCCCAATGCTTGGAGACAGAGGTAGACAGAACGATGGAGAGCTAAGATCACAGGGTCTCCAGCAGAGGGTTATTCATCAGTGGCAACTGTCAATAAGAGGACACTTTCAAAGTGTTTCTTGAGTTTCAAGCTACATAAAGGCACCAGGAAACAGACATCCAGCAGGTTGGCTAGATGTTCTGCAGATAGGAAGGGGACCCCACAGGATCCCAAAGGGCTCCTTTGTGGTATTTGTGGAGACATTACTCTGTTCTCAATTCCAGATACAAGGAAGGGGTCTTACTGCCCATACGTCACTCCATTTTCTAATCCTCCTGAATTTTTATTCTTTGGACATTCTCTTATTTCTGGGGTGGGTCCATGATCACTCTGAAAACTTGGCAATAGAATTCAGTCTCTTTGACTTTGGCCTTTCATACTCCCTATAACATACCTTAAGCTTGCTTTTGGTTCTTCCCACTCCTATTTTACCCCCCGACCCCCAGACTGGAGCTGGGGGTGATTGGCGTCTTGGTCCTATTATAAGGAGTAAAATAATGCAAACTATGCTGAAAAAGAAAGACATAAAGTACAATCACAATTATCTTGCATATTTTATTTTCACAGGGCCCTATCAGGTCTGAACAAGAGAAAAGTAGGTGACGAATGCAGTTTAGTGGACAATTTGGACAACAAGTAGGAAATTGCTCAAATGGGTGATCAACACTGAACACGGGCACTGATTAAATTCACTAGATAATTGCTGGAGTCTCCCTGCTGCCTTGCATTCAGTGCACATAGAAGAAATGAATCTGTGAGGGTGGTATCCAATCTGCTGCATAATTCCTGACCTTTTGCAGGAGTATCAGTCACAATTAGCTTCACTAAACTGAGCATGCCATTGTGCCCCTGGCATTTCCACGTAGGTCTTGTCCATTTTCAAACCGGCTAACAACTATGGCTTAGTAAGAAGCAACACTATTTAAAACTTGGTTTCTGTTTTCTCTTGGTAACTTTCCTTTCCTTTTAAGAGTCATAGTTATGCAACATAAACAAAACAACTACTGCTCCTGTGTGGCCATCGAAATAGTCTGTGAAAATACTTCATCTTAAGTGTTTATTTCCACAGCTCTCCAATGAAGGCTTCCCTAGCAATTGGGAAAGAGTCCAAATCACCCAAATTCCAGTGGTCTCTATAGCCCAACCCTGCCCTTAAGTGCATATACTCCTCCCTAGCTTTCTTTTCTGCCTTCTCCCAAAAATAATACCTCCTTTACCCTCATATTAATCAGCCAAAGTAATAGAAGCACCTGCAATGAGGCAAATAGACTCAGAATTCCTCTGAAAGCAATTTGTATTAAAAACAAATAGAAAAAGAGAATGACGGGTGTTCCATTGTTGATTATCCAGCTGTTTCATTCTATTCTCATGGAGTTCTGCTCTCTTTGAGACTGTGAGTGGAGATCCCTGAAGCATTCACATATATATGCAATCTTTCAGATCATTTGGAAATTTTCTCCCCATGATATTCAATACACAACTCTTTGAGAACATTTAATTTACTTTGGGTGCTCTGCAGACAGTCTTTTGTAATGAAAAAACAAAACCCAAGTTATAGAATTGGAAGACTTGAGTTTAAGATCATATTCTTTGATGTACTGTGTGACTTTGGCAAAATTATTTAACTACTTGTATACCTGATCTTCATTATTGTGTGCAGAAAACAACGGGGCAACCTATGTGAAAAGTTTTACTTTACCAGAGTAATGCTCAAGTGTTATTTTCCTTAATCTCTTACATGTATTACTTTGTTTAGTTGCTATTTTAGTCTCCTCCAAAACACATGAACTCCACGAAGGGGTAGATTAGCTGCTTTATCCACTGCAGTATCTTGAGCAGTTCACACAATATTGGTGCTCAGTAGCTATTTTATTGAAAGATTGAAAAAAGAAATGTACACACAGATTCATTCCTACCTCGCATACGATTGCTTATAAAGGATTATGGCCTTTCTGCTTACAAAGTGGCTGACAAAATTGCTAACACTCTGTTAGAAAGAAACCCCATTTTGACTGAGTATTTCAAGGGAAAAAAAATGCCTGTATGTTTGTAGATCTAGCCTTAGAAACTGAGCCGCTCAGAGGTAAATCTGAATCAGTGACCAGAAGGTCTGGCTTAAATAAGTAGGAAGATCTATTGATGTTAGCCCTTGCACGTATAATTTTAATTGGAGAGATAAGTTTCAGTTGCCCTAAGTGGAGAAGAATTGGGACATGGGAGGAATCATCCAGGATGCATCAGGAATATGGACATAAATAAAGCTTCTTTGGGACTTCTCTCTGTAGTCCTCTCATGATCAGGAGGTACAATAGCCATATACAAGATGCACAGGTCAGCCTCCTTGGAAAATCATAACGTAGACACTATGAACGTTTGTATAAAAGATAGTAATCATCTCAAAGTAGGTCTTGAGGGGGGCAAAGAGTCTTGTTCTCTTAATCAGCATATTTTCACTTCAATCTGTCACAAGGGAAGACATTGCTAACTGTGATGGTCTCCTATATAGGACATCTTCAGCTCCAGACTGCCCACAAACAGGCTATTAAACTGACTCCTGCTGAGTTCCCACCCCGAGCTGCGGTTAATGGCTCCCGAACCCCAAGGCTCTGCTCTCTTCTCTTTGCCTGTTCCACCTAGATGTTCTCGTGCCTATTTGCAACTATAATTTGTAATAAATATTAAATTTACAGGATTTATCTCAGAAATGTTCACAGCACTCTTGAACACTTTAGAAATGAGAGGATAACTGTTTGAGGCACTCAGCACCCTGGAAGTCCCTTTACATAATCTCTCTTGATGGGTTTGCTCACTGTCGGCTCTCAGTTCACTTTTCTCAGTGGCCAATAAAGAGGCAGCAGCATAACCCTGCTGTGCCGACGGCTATCTTGTCCTAATAATGATGAAACACGTTTATCGGCTCAGTCTCAGTACAGTTCTCTGCTCTGCTTCCCCTGGAAAGGATGGAATGTGATTTCCAAGAACAAGTCAAGGTCGTTTGAATCTTGACTGTTTGGGAGTCTATGGAGTTATACAATCATATTCATATATATATATATTCATATTTATTTTAGGGTATTTTTAGTGAACAAACTTTTTGGTTGTTATAATTCATATATGGCATAATACTTGCATTCTCATTCATAATAATTGCATATAATTTGTGTTCCGATCGCTTTTATCTTATCATCTACCTTCAGAAAGCAAAGAATCTCTGCTCTCAGGTTTTACCTCAGACATGGCTCATGCTGAGTGAGTGAGAAGAGCGTTCACCCTTCACCTTCTGACAGAAATCCTGGGCCCAGTTTGAGGCCTTGGTTTCATTTTCCAGGATCAAACAGATTGAAACCCCAATCACTGAAATTAATTTGAATGATAAATACAGTTGAATATTTTGATAATGCCTAATAGTACCTTGGAAAGGAACTTGTGGTTAAGAATGTAACATGCACACATAAAAGAAATTCTACTATATCATTTTGAAAAAATATTTTTTCAGATGGGCTAAAAAATGACCCCTGTAAAAGGGATAATTGACTTAAAAATAATTTATCTGTAAATTGTGAAAAGGTAGAAGTTAGCCTGCAATATCAGTTATTGCAATTTCTCAAATACTGCCCAAATTAAAACTACTACCTTTATTAAAATTTCCCCTTGAAATATAAAATCTTAGAGGAATACTACAAAATCTCTCTAATGTTCTTTGCACGATGTTTTACATGTTGATTTGGCTCATGTAGATTTTTTTTCAAGAGGTGGAAAAATGCAGATATATTTTTCTTTTGCAAAATCAATATCTTTAAGCATCGTAATTAGGATTTAATTTGATGATCTGAATTTTGTGTGTCTTTAATTCATTTATGTACTTTTTTTTTAGTTGAGTAAACTTGTGAGAAGAGGAAGGAGATGTTTGATCCTTTGCTCCATTTTTGCATCTCATTCTAAAACCTGACTCCTTACTTTGTACTATAGATACTGATAATATTGTTTATTTTTCATAGTTTTAGTGACATTAAAGCCTCTGAAATTGATTTGAAGTAATATACTATTGACTTGCATTGAATAAAGGACTAGAGTATGCCTAATTGTATTGTATAGAGTGAGTATTGTATGGAAACTGAGCTATGCATCATTCAAAGAAACTGGAATAAATGCCCATGAAAATCTGTTGTCCTGATCTACTCCTAATATTAATTTTTTAAAAGACTTTATATATTTATTTTTAGAGAGAGGGAAAGGGAAGGAGAAGGAGAAGGAGAGAAACAGCAATGTATGGTTGCCCCTCGCATGCCCCCAACTGGAGACCCAGCCCGCAATCCAGGCATGTGCCCTGACTGGGAATTGAACCAGCAACCCTTTGGTTCACAGGCCAGCACTTAATCCATTGAGCCACGCCAGCCAGGGCATAATATTAATTTTAATATTAAAAATATTAAACTCGAGAAGTATAAAATGTGCTCTTTAACTGTCAATACACGTAAACCAGATGGCAAGACTCTAAAATTCTTACCTACAAGATAAAGATTGCCTTTTTATGCACCAAAGACGTGAATCTCAATCTAAGACAAAAACCCAGCATATTACCCATGAGAGATGCTATCTGAAAACTTGCTTGTAATCTTTGAACCCTTCTCTGATGATTTTTCAGTTGTTACACCCTTATCATCTAGCTTCTATTTATTGTTCTTTTTAAAGACAGCCTGCTGTGAATGTGTCTTTCTCTTTGCATGATACTAAAATTTCTGCTTCTTTTTTCCCCCACCCTTCCCCTCTCCTCTCCTGCGTCCTCTCCACATCTGCTGGTGTTGATAACTCCTCTATGGTGGTTGTGGCCCTCTCCATCAGCCATGTGGGTAATTGAACCAGACTCACCTACCTGCCACTCTGCTGCCTCGCCTGCCAGGAACCACTCCCAGGAATCCAGGTTCGTTGTGGGGTGTGGAGTCCAGGGGGTTAATACAGCCAGGTCATGACCAGGGCCCCCTTTTTTCTTCCAGCATCCTATGAGCCCCCTGCATGCTCAACCCTCAGATTTTGACCTGGATTTTGAAGGTTTCCTGGTTTACAGAATCACTTCCACCAAAATGCAAACTCTGCAGTGCACCTTACCTATTTCTATAGTCAAATACTACCCTTTCTGTGTCCCATCCCTTCCTGCTGCCCTCCTCTAGTTTAAATGATTCTAAACCTTTAAAAGGGAATTCGGTAACAAGACTAGACAGAAGATTTTAGTTAGGAAGGAGGAGAGATACATAATAAATAGCAAACACAGTAAATATGTGTGCTATTTACATCCTGTAGAATATTAGAAGATGATAATACTGATGCTACACTAATAAAAATAGAGCGAGGTAGGAGAGATTGGGAAGCCAAGGATAGGGCGGCCGTGGGGGCAACTCCATAGGGTGGTCGCGAGAAGCCCTGTTGAGAAGAGGCATTTGAGAAGATGCTAGCAGAGGTGGTAAGGTGAAGTACACAGGTCTTCAACCGAAGAGCATTCCAAGCAGAGGGGACAGCTAGGGAAAGCGCTAAGGCAGCAGTGTGCCTGCCCTGTTTTAGGAACAGCAAGGAGGCCGGTGTGGCCAGAGTGGAGGGAGGCAGTGTGGGAGACACTAGCCCCAGAGGTGACCTGGAGTCCAAGCACATAGGGCTCTGTAGCCCATGGTGACCAACTGCACAGTTTTCCCTCTGACGGAACGCAGCGCTACTGTGAGGTTTTAAGCACAGACATGGCCTGATCAATCTCGCATTTTAAAGGAATGCCACCTGTGTCGATTGTGACATCACTTTGTATTCAACCACAGTCACTTACCACGAAAGCATTTTCCCATGTACATTTCCAGGGGAGGGGACACCAGCTTAATGCCTGCATTCTAACTCCATCAAATGTAACTATTAGTGAAAATATTGTTTCTTTTTATTTTTTTTCTATTAATAATGTTGAATTGAGTATCTCGGTACATGACTTTATTTTGGTGTCTGCCCTCTAGAATAGATTCCTACCAAGAGCATTACTAGGTAACAGACATGCATGGATAAGCAGGTTCAGATTGTTTTTCATAAAAGTCATATAAATTTCTACTCACAGAAGCAACATGTAAAATGTCACATATTATTTGGATAACAGAACCATACATAAGTTTTCCCAATTTAAGAGACCAACAACATAAATTCACTCATTTATCAACAAAGAATTCTTAAAAAAAAAAGATTTTATTTATTCATTTTTAGAGAAAAGAGAAGGGAGGGAGAAAGAGAGAGAAACATGAATGTGTGGTTGCCTCTCATGCATCCCCCCACTGGGGACCTGGCCTGCAACCCAGGCATGTGCCCTGACCAGGAATTGAACCAGCAGCCCCTTGGTTCGCAGGACTGTGCTCAACCCACTGAGCTACACCAGCCAAGGCTCAAGAAAGAATTCTTAAAATCTTCACTCTACACAACAAACTCTTGACATCTCAGAGAGACACATGTCCATATTCTTCACACACTTATTTCTTATCTTTCCTCTTACTCCCCTTCACTTCATTACATCATTTCATAAACTGACCTTCAGTGTAAATGACCACCATGCATGATTCGAACCAGAATCTCCTTCCTTTTCTCCCTTCCCGTAGCATTTCTTTAATTCGGTTACATGATGTGATGTTTGGAGTAAGTGAGTCAGCCTTTACCAAAGCCAAACTCTCCCTATCCCTGGAAGAAAAGCTTTACCAAGTCAATAAATTAAAGGGGCAGACAGAAACACAGAGGAAAAAAATATATAACATGCCTTAGAAAAATCAGCCTTGTGTATTTATTAAAGTTTTCCAATTAAGTACCGTTTCAGCAATACAACTCCTTCCTTCTTGGAGCACTGTCACTTCGGATTTTCACACACATCAGATTGGTCTTCCGTAAGCTTCAGGGCTTTGCTTCAATTATCGGGATATTTTCTGATGGTGAGAAATGTGAAACCATGTGACTGAACAGGCCACATCCTTTACACAGTCTTAGACTGAACGAATTCTGTGTTCTCCTGGATTTAGAAATGCCTTGGTTATTTTTTGTTTTATAAATTCATGAAAACAGCTGAGTCAACATAAGTATGGAAATTTTTACTGCATTTATTTTAGAAACCCAGGTCTGAGAACCGATAAGAGAAATGTCACTATAGCAAGCATTTATTCAAAAGGTGTGCATTATTATGTTAAAGTTAATATCAAAAAATGCTGAAAATCTAACAAGAAAACTCTCAAGAGTAAATAAATATCTGAGGTTTAACATGGTACATTTCTTAACTTAATATTGAGCGTTTTTCCTAAGCCAGCACTATGCTATTGCCATACAAGCGTAACCCCATTTAACCACCAGAAGGATTCCATGATGAAGCTATTATTATAATCTGCGTTTTATAAACGAGGAAACTAAGGATTAAAGAAGTTTAAGTAATGTGTTCAACTTTATCCAGCTAGTTAGTGGTAGCATGGAAATCTGAACCCAGGTTTTTCAAATGCCGAAGCATTGGGGTTTGTCTGCATCGGACTCACTTAGATGCCATGGCCATGAAAGAAAAGGATTGGAAGACATGTTGGAGGTCACCGTGGAAAATGACATGGTACAGCATTGAGAGACGCAGGTCAAGTCCAGATCCATTATCTACGGTGCTGTATAACCTTGGATTGTGTGTTAACCTCTCACCCTTGATTTCTCATCTATAAAAAAGGGTCCAGTTAAATGACTGCATAAAACATTTTATGGAGTGCTAGACACCTGCTATGCATTAAATGGTGTTTGTAGTTGTTAGAAGTAATATAAAGAAGATTGTAGAAGAGAGTGAAGAGCTTGCTGAAGTGTTTTGGTGAAAGATCAAAACTAGTTGGAAGCTCAGGTAGTTACTGTAACATATTCTGAACTAAAGTCTAGATGCAGCAGAATGCAGGGATATAATGAGTTTTTCATCATCCAAATCTACACCTAAAACTTAAAAAAAAAATAAGTAAAGCACCTTAGGGATAAATCATTCAACACTAAGCATCTAATGATCTTCTTGTATAAATACATATGTATGCAACACTAAATAAGCAACAGTAATGTATACATTTCCCCTACATTAAAGTGGCATCTTTGCACCTACACCATTTGTGAGATGTAAGTCTTAAATATTTCCCCATAGCCCTCATTAAGAACAGAGGGAGGAGGGGGAAGCTAAGCTATCATGTTCTCCTATTTGATCCTCTATTCTGAACAAGGTGTTTTAGTTTCAAAATTACTTGGGGCATCTTGGTAAAGACTGAGATTGTAAAACAACCTTAAAGGTCCAAAGACAATGAACACTGTAGGAGGGATAAATGCATGAGATCCTTATTTGCCAACACCTCTTCATTCAAAGAGATATAGATTTGCAAAGCACAGCATCTGATACACAGAAGGTGTTCAATAAAATTTATTTTATATATTCTATCTGTATTAATATATATTACATATTTATTGTATATATGTTATATACAATTACCACTAACACTGCTTTGTAGTACAACCCTTTTTTTAATATTAAGAAGGTGACTTCTTGATAGTTTTTTCTATTCTAATCTACTTATTTTGCATACTGTCTCCTTATGAAACAGTTTATTTTCACTGGACAAGTCTGAGAGATTTGGTAGTTGCCTGAGTGAAAAAGTCGCTACTGAACAGTATTTAATACAATTTTTCAACTTAAAAGATTTAAGTACATCTAGTACTGAAAACAGGGAAATTACCCATCATTGGTGTTTACTAATTATGTCCCAAATGAAGTAACAATTCTATAATCATGTCAATTTTTTTTAACAATCAAGATTGAATTAAAGTACAGTGAACTTGAGGCCATTCTTTCTCCTAGAATAAGCTAGTTTATGATTGATAATGAATGACCTCTTTGTACTCTCTTTGGCAATTCATTTAATAATGCCTTACAAAAAGTACATAAATTTAGATCTTCAACATTTTCACTGATCTGAGGACAAAAATGATAGTGAAGTTTATCGATAAGCTCGTCCTAAAAAGAAACATCCTTCAGTTTTAGATAATACATTTTAGTTTTTATTACATTGTTACTATGTCCTTTCTTTGATGAATTATGGTGAGAACAGAGGTAGCGAGGGGTTTTTGTAAAGGTCCTTATTTGGGAAGATGAATGGTTGGTCACTTTATAATGTGATTACGGTTGTTCTTGTTATTTTACTGGTCTAGGATGTTAAAAGGTCTGAAAACTGCCACTCTACAATTATTTAGCTACCTTTAAATAGTGAAACGAAGCACATAACAATGGTTTCTAAATATTTCCAAGGTTTGAACAGTTGTTGCTTGTGAAAACTAAAATCCTATAGAATGAATGAGGACTTTATGGGCCTTCCAGCCACTGATGAGCTGATAACAGATTGAATTTGCACGGATGACATGATGAGAAAATCACAATCTGATGTCTTCAATCTAGAAAAGAAAAATATGAATGTAGAAGTAAAAAAAAAAGAGTACAGTAGCACTTCTGTTATAGTAACGTCTTACTTTCTACTAGGAGATAAAACTAGAAAAGAGACAGAAGAGTATACAGTGGAAAAGAAAACTTTTGCACCAGGCACCTGTTGGGAATGCAAGACAGGTTTTATTTGAGCTACTGCCGTGGGGCAGAGAGATGTCAGTGTGTGCAGAGCTAAGCTCTACTCCCAATACAACAGGGAGCAGTGGGGCTGTGCAGCCAATGGGCAGAGGGAAGGGGTTAGCGGTGGAAATTTCTAAGAGGAAATAGCAGGGATATGGCAGTTCTGGCTAAAATGGCCTAACAGGATTCTTACAAAGGCTGACCCAGGACTTAAGATAGCATGGTTAAGGGATGAAAAAGTTGATCAGATATCAAGGGTGGTGGATCTTGCTAAACTAATTTAGCAGATGGAAATCTAGTTAAAAAGAAGGTTTAGAGAAGCCTAGCTAAAATTTGGTCGAGGACGGAGTTGTCAATAGATTGGTCAGAATGTGAATATACAAGAAACTAACACCTCATGGGACTTTTTTTTTAAGATTTTATTTTCATTTTTAGAGAGAGGGGAAGGGAGGGAGACAGAGAGGGAGAGAAACATCAATGTGTGGTTGCCTCTCACATGGCCCTCACTGGGGACCTGGCCCGCAACCCAGGCATGTGCCCTGACTGGGAAACGAACCGTGACCCTTTGGTTCCCAGCCCGTGCTCAATCCACTGAGCTACGCCAGCCAGGGCGGATTTTTTTTTTAACAAATAATTTTTTGAAAGACGGACCCCAGCCCATGAGATTTATGTGACAATTTAGTCTTTTTGATTGAGGGTAAAATGAGAATGTTCACCTTAGCAAACTTTTATTTTGAACCGCGAGCAGCTGTATTTTAAAATCCTCTAAATTCATTAAATTAATTTTAACCAGAACGACTCAGTTTCTTACTCAAGATCTCTTCTGGTAGATGTGAGTTTTTTTTCTTTTTTCCAGCGTTGAGATGAAAGGATTTAGAAGAAATCTCAAGAATAGATATCCTTAATAGAACTGAAACAATTAAACCCCTGGCAATCACTACATTTTACTAAAAGCATTCTTTAAAGAAGGGAAGAAGATAAGAGCAAACCTTATCTTTAAGAATCTGTTAACATTGTTAAACTTCACTCTGTGTTTACTTGACATACTAGTAACAAACAATAGCAGCAGGATCCCTTTTCATTAGAAATATCCAGGGAAATTCTTCAAATTATCTCCTCAGATATGACTTATTCCGCCATCTGCCACCACTGCAGAAAATTTAGCTTTGAATTCACTCTTTTGTGAATAATCGTTTGAGGTCAACCAGGATGCTCAGAAAGATAAGAACAAACCACACTAATAGGTACTAATTGAGCGCCCATCACTACTTAGCCTACCTAGTGCTGATCTAGGTCCTAGAGGGTCCCCCTCTTCCATTACTTATAGCCTAACGAGACAGACAAATATTACACAATTATATGTCATTTTGACAAGTGCTACAACAGGACATGGTTCAGGGTGCTGTTGGAACATACTAGAACAGTGTCTATCTCACTTCTTGGGTTGGAGTGAGGGTGGAGTATGAGTGTATTTGTGTGTGCCTGGGACATTGGAGGAGGGTTGGAGGAAGAGTGGCCTCCTTGACAGAGGGAAGGAAGGAGGGAGGTACAGGAGGTGACACAGTGGGTAGAGCAGGGATTGTCTAGGGGGATGGAGGGGGATCAGGAAGGGTGTTCCTAAAAGAAGGAACAGCATGTGCAAAGGCCCAAAGACAAATGAGAATGTCAGACAAGTGCTTCTTAAGCTTTGATGGGTATATGTGTCAACTGAGTTTAATGTCAAAATGCAGATTCTGATTTAGTAGTACCAGGGAGGGACCAAAACTCCGGGGTGGCTAACCAGCTCTCAGGCAATATCAACGCTCCTGGTTCACAGACCGAACTTTGAGTGACAACATGTAGAGAACTCAATTTCTAGGCACTGGACGCTGCTTTCTGGGGAAATAGCTGAATATTCCATAAGTCGTTGTCACTACTGATGGTGGCCTACTTATTCACCATGCATGGGTCATCAATGATTACAGCACCGTGACAACTCAGCAGCACACTCAGAAATGACATTTTCTGTAATGAAGCCTACTTCTCTTCCCATAATATTTCTAAAGTCACTACTTCAAATTCTGCTTTTGTGTCTTTTTTTCCACCTGAATCTCCCTCCTCCTTGAAAGCCATTTAGCAGTTTCAGCATGACAGCTGATTTGAAAGGATGTCCTTAATAAATATTGTCGACACTTGTCCAAATCAAAGGAAGACATCCCCAGAAAGAACTTGCAGCCTTCCCCGTAAGGAGCGAGTTATGATGCCTTGACAGCAGTTGTTTTAACGTCAATTTGAACTCATTTTAAAGAATGTGCAAGTTTCATTTTGCTGCCATCTCTGCCTCATCCTGTAGCAGCCAATGTTCTGCTTCTCCACAGACCAAGGACAGCATCTTTGCAAATACTCTGAAAATTCCACCTCCATCCCAAAGGCATGGGAACGGATTGGGCAGTGTTGTAAAGTCACCTCCTGGAAATTCACACCCATGTCACGTGGTCTGAAAGATAAGCCTCTTTCCACGTAGTTTTGGATATTAGGCATCATTGAATTGATTTCTACCATGTGTCTGGAGACCGGAAGATGGTTTCACTTTGAATATTGGTGAAGAGTTGAGTCGCGCTTGCTATCGAGTAGTGCACCAACTTTAGTCCTGGTCTGGGACTCCACGGCCTCATTTCATTCTCACAATAAACAAATATATATTTTAAAAATTATTTTATGAATTCTATGCAGACTTAGCATTAGGAAAAATGGAGTAAGTCCTGAAGGCAAGTAAGACTTTGAAATTCCCTTCCTCACCTTCATTTCTAAGCAGGATCTTACAGTCATTTTATTAGCAGAAGGGCTTTCACACCAAGATATACGTAGGTAGACTTGCCCTTTCTTCCTAGCATCTGACTAGCTCAGCAGTTCTTAAACGTTTTTTGTGTATAACAATTCCTATAGCACCTTATCTACTTGAAGTCATATACAATGTGCTTTGTGGGAAAAGAAGAAATTTACATAGGTGAGCTTTTCCTTTTCTCTATGTTCCCATTACAACCAGATTTTGGACCTACCCAACTCTGCCCTAGTTAAATGGGATTCCCCTCTAGCGTGATCAGAGATCACCAGAGCTCTGTTTTAACTCTGTCTGATACAATACCAGGTCTGTCCCAACCTAACGTCTCATCCTGCCTAATTCCCACTCCCAGGATTGCTAACCCTATAGAGACAAGGGAGGCATTCTAACAATAGACATGTAAGTCCTGGGATGGGAGTTCCTCACTGGATCATCAGAGCTGCCCAGGGGACACAAGAGCAACAGAACACATGTGTGGATGCTTCAGCTTGTCTCCCTGACCTTCTGCACACAGGGACTGACTGACTCCGGGAAGAAATAACATATGATTTCCTTAACTCATGGGTGAAGTTATTATGGACCCAAGGCAGCCTGGTCTATGGTCTTATCTTTTATGTGCAAAGGATTTGGAACCTGTTTGGTGTTTGGGTAAAAGCAAACTATCTTGTGGCCAAAAAGCATTCAGAAGGTCATCTGCAGTTACATTTAAGTTACAGACACAGTTAAATGGCAGTGTAAAATGTTATAGGTCCCATATTATGGGAAACGGGTAAAAACAGGGCTAAAAACTCAGGCCCTCCATGATATTTTGCAAGAGACTTCTAGAGCTAGGAAGAATTTACTCCAAACATTTGATTTATCAATGAAGAGACAGACCCAGAAAAGCTAGGCATTCTTTACTCCCTCCCTCCTTCTCTCCCTTGTTTCTCCTTCCTTCCTTCCTTCCTTCCTTCCTTCCTTCCTTCCTCTATCTTTTCTCAATTAAGCAAAGGTAACATGGAGATATCCTTTTATTTAAATTAGGCTCATTTTGGTTCTCAGTGTGGCAGTTACTCAGAAAATACTATATAAAAATTTAAAACAGATTTTTCTTGAATTATTCTGTCCAATATTTACCTGAGTCGATGATCTGTAACATAGCATCATCAGCAGTCATTTTTAAAAAGCCATTCATAGTAATTAATAAGGGAAATACTAACAGACTACATTCATGTACTGTTTGACTTATGGCTAATAAATTACAAAGTAATAAAAATTGACTAATTTAGATCTTAAATCATGAGGGTTATATATAATAAATATATTTCTTGTTTAACCAATTTCTTTGGTGCTTATATTAAGAGAGAAATTCTATATGTTGGGTTGATAATTATGTAAGGAATCATTAGATCATATTTCAAACATGTATGTTAATGAATTGTACATGTTCTATGTGATGAACATCAAAAAATAAAATATGTAGACTTGAGATATCAGTACTTTTTTATTCCAAATTTTATTTTCAGAAAAGAAATATTTAGAAATCTTGAAGATTCAGAGGGTTTTTGTATTTAAATTGATCTTATTTAAAATCTCCAGTCAAATCATGAGAAGCAGATTTGGTAACAATTTCAATTTTTATCACATCTTGAGGATGTAGAAGTGATTTTAAATCTTTTAAAGTACTGATACAGCCTGTATGTTCAAAGCCACCACCATTGGACAGAGATAAGGAAAAGAGATATCAAGTCTAGAATTTTGGAGGCAGAGAAGCTAAAATACTGCCCTGCCTCCAGCCACAAGTCAAAAAAGAGGGGACCTGATTACGTAATGACCATTTCTTTTTAGCGGTTGGAGTAATTAACATGCCATACACCTTAAATTCACACAGTACACATCAAATATATTTCCATTAAAAGGAGAGATAATCTGTGTTTTTGAAAGTTCATTCTCTTTTCAGGGTACCACCCTGCCTTTTGATTAAAATTACATTTTCCCTTATTGAAAAAACATAAAGTGAGTAGAGATGGAAAGATATTACTTGAGTTTTAAAACCTCTCGTTTAAGAAAAGATGTTAACAAAACAGAAGCAGACTCATAGATACAGAGAAGAGACTGATGGCTGGGAGCTGTGATGGGTGAAAAAAGTGAAGGGATTAAGAAGTAAAAATTTGTAGTTACCAAACAGTCATAGGGATGGAAAGTACAGCATAGAGAATATAGTCAATAATAATGTAATAACTAGGTATGGTGTCAGACTGGACATGTCAGGGGAATACTTTGTGAAATATTGCATATGATTGTCTAACTACTATTCTGTACACTTGAAACTAATACAAAATAATATTGAATGTCAACTGTAATTGGAGAATAAAATTTAAAACAATAAAACGATAAAAATTTTAAAAAAGAAAAGATGCCACGGGAGCCAGAAGTCAGGCAGATCACTGCGTCCACCCAAGCACTGGGCTGCAGTTTTGCATGGGCAGTAGAATAGCTCGCAGTGGTCCCCCAAAGACAAAAGTGCGGCCAACACGAAAACGTCGGCAGGAGGGTTTGCCGCGGTCAGCCAATCTGGAAAGATGAGTTTCGATAAGCCCCGTTGTATTTCTTCCTGTCTGAATACGGAGCTGGCTCACTGGAATAACGTGTTCTCTTTTGCGTTTTGGGCACAAACAGCAACTCAGAGTCGCTACTGATGTGTGAGTCTCCAGCAGCCCAGCAGGGCGGCGCCAGCAGCTCGGGAAGCAGCCTGGGGAGCTCCGTCACAGCCTGTAAGAAGGTAACCTTGCCCCACACCACTTTCTTCTCCCTGATTGGACTTGAACTCTAGTTTACTTTGACTTTTCAAGCACTTCTCCTAAAGCAGAAATGACAACAGAATGGCCCATAATTTGCTTGTGATAACCCCTAATGACATTAAAAAATTAATTCATGGAAATGATAAGAAAACTCAAGAAGTACAGAAAGATATGACTTGAAAATGACAAGCCTCCAGGGCCACAACACCTCAATTCCAACCTCCTCTCAGTTCTTCCCACACTCAGCCATAGGGAATAACTTCTTGGATCTCCATTCAGAAAAGTCTCCACGGGTTTTGAAATGGCTTACCTCATAATATTAGATTCCTAAGTCTGTATCTAAGAAAAATCCACAGTTATTCTCCTTTTGATATTTCCTTAAAAAGAAGGGTATGCTGAGCTTATTTATTAGAAGACACAAATTTGCACCTCCTAGCCCTGTTCAGTGTGGCTCAGTTGGTTGGCGCATCATCCAAAGGGTAGCAGGTTCGATTTCCAGTCAGGGTGCATACCTAGGTTGTGGATGTGATCCCCGCTCAGTTAGGTCATGTGCAAGAGGCAACCAACTGTAGTTTCTCTCTCTTGTTCTCTTTCTCTATCTCTCACTCCCCTTCTTCATTCTCTTCCCCTCTCTCTCTGAAGTCAATGAGAATGTCCTCCAGTGAGGGTTAAAAAAATTGCACATCTTAGACTATAGACTTCTGCAACAGTGGGTAGACCTGGAGAGTATTATGCTAAGTGAAATAAGCCAGTCAGAGGAAGACAAATACCACGTGATTTCACTTACATGTGGAATCTAATGAACAAACAGCACTAACAAGCAAAATAGAAACAGTCTTTTAAAGACAGAGAACAGACTGACAGCCGTCAGAGGTGGGATGGAAAAAGGTGATGGGATTAAGAAAAAACAAGGAAACTCACAGATACAGACAACAATATGGTGATGACCAGAGGGAAAGGGGGCGGGGGCAGTAGAGGAGGCCACAGTGCATAAATGGTGATGGAAAGGAACTTGATTTTGAGTGAATGTACAACTCAAATACAGACGACGTATTGTAGAATTGTACACTTGAAACCTATATAATTTTATTAAGCAATGTCACCCCAATAAATTTAATGATTTTTTTAAAAAAACTCATAAACAAATCCTGCTGTGAGACATTTGCAGGAGTCATCATTTGAACAATATGAAATTATTTAATTTAATGACTTCATTTTTCTAGCCAATCAACTTAAAGCCTAGAAACTTGAAGCAAAATACCCAATTCTCCACCCAATAATATGCTCACTAGTTTGATGCTGAATTCCAGAGGAAAACATGTTTCTTCTCATCTAAAAATAGAGGAAACAACCCTGGATTATTTAGGTTATTATAATGAAAATCAAATTATAAAAAATACTTGATGTGAATTAAGACAAATTTTATTACTAAACATATTGTATACGTGTACATGATGTACATTATTTATGTATATAAACCTATTTGTTGATTACTGTACACTTAAACAGCCTTATTTATTCTCTGCTTGTGTGATTTTGTATAGTTTTCAAGTAACAAAGAAAGTAACAAATTCTTACATTAGAGAACATATGTTGATTATTAAAAAGTAGCAAAAAACCTAATTTTACAAAAGTATTTGCATACTTGCATTCATAACCAAATATGAAAATGAACCTGCTAATTAATTAAGGGGCCTTATTTTCAGATGTTACATGATTGCTATTCTTTCCCTTCTACAAATTCCAATTTTCAATACAGGAAACTGACATACTGTAATTCAAAATGATTTTGAATTGCTTATAAAATAACGGAAACTGCAGGTCTCCAAGCCCAAGGTATATTCTATTTAACTCTGAAACTCCAAATTATGAAGTCTTCACTGGATGCTATACATTTCACAAGGCTAAACAATTTTTAATATATTCTAATTTTTAGATAACTGTATTCCTATTGGTTAGAATCACTGAGGTATTTAAAAGAAGGGTTGAAGTCAGACTGCCTGACTTTGACACCCAATTCTATTATTATTAGCTGTGTGATGCTGAACAAATCACACTACTTCATCATGTCGCCATTTGCTCATCTTCAAAAAGAAGATAGGAAAGGGTTCAGTGAGTTTGTAGATGTGAAATGTTTAGAGTGAGGCCTGCCATATTGTAAGCATTCAAAATAAAGATTACTGATATTACTCTACAGAATAATTTTATCAACAAGTATACAGTGTTGGAAAATAATTTAATATAAGCATTACCATGCTGAGAGTCAGTACTATACGATCTGTTATTTTAGATAGAGTTATTTGCTGGAAAGAAGAAATCATATTTCTTTCTTTAAAAATCAGGTCTGAAAGTTACCGGAAGGACCGTTTGGGGCTGGAGGTCTACTTGAAAAGTTAAAATCAAAACTTAATCATCTATTTTAAAGGACTACATCAGTACATATGTATTTTATACTTATATTTATAAATATGTTTACAAATAAGAACTTAAAGTTTTAAATGCAACCCCACTCTTTAATCCTTCATTGATCTCACAATTTAATCCCATGAATAATCCCATAATTGTTTCTAGAACAACTACTTGTAGGTTAAACCACAAGGAATTTTCTTTTTTACAGATCAGACTGATAAAATGTTCAATAATTTCATACGGTTCAACCTAAAAACAGTCAAAATTCTGTAGGATCTTGGGCAAAGATATAAGGGTAGATCATAAATGGCCCCCACCATTGAAGAATTTACAGTGTAGTTTGGGAGATAATGCTGGTTTCTCCTGTGAAAACTCAACGATACTTTGAAAGTCAAAAGATAATTATGTAAGGTAACTATAGAGTAATAAGTCAAGTTAGTATAAATTAGGTGAACAACTAGTATTACAGGCATTAAAAGCTGAAAACAGAGGCAGACTCTGAGCCTATAATAGGCAACAACCTTCCACAGGGAAGTGGACTTTAGTTTGGACTTTGGAATATGATTAAGATTTGAATGAATAAAAAAATATCCAATTAAATTTAGAAAGGGCTACTACAAAATCAACACCTTTGTGTACTGGTAATGTATCTTTTAAATGTCATTGTACATTTCTTTCACTTTAAATATTCTCTTAAACTTACATAATAATTGATTTAAGGACAACTTAGTAGGCATACATGCAGTTCATCACATACCCTATGGGTTCTAATGTCGTGGGGAT
Organism: Micronycteris hirsuta; assembly: GCA_004026765.1. Taxonomy (NCBI): domain Eukaryota; kingdom Metazoa; phylum Chordata; class Mammalia; order Chiroptera; family Phyllostomidae; genus Micronycteris; species Micronycteris hirsuta. The sequence continues at coordinate 34,918 of PVJI01015794.1, forward strand.
TTCGTCCTAGCCGAAACCCGTGGGTGACTGCAACTCAATGCATAAAAGAATCTCATACTGAGACACGCGGGGAGAAGAGAATTCGGAGCCACGGGACCAATTCCTCCATCTTGGGAAAAGGTCTTGTGGGTAGCTTAGCCAGGCTTTTTATTAGAAGCCTTAGGACACATTTACATTGGATTGATTATTCATGGGATTATACAGAACAGGGGTAGGTTTACTCATTAGCAGAGCATTAGGATGTAAATTCAGGTCTGGTGGCAGACAGGACCAGGATAATATATTAAACAGGAGACAGGTAAATTGAGGGTAAGCTAGCTAGGGCTGTTAACTTTTAGGACCATAGAACATTGAGGCAGTGATTCATTAATTTAAGCTTCCGGACTTTGGGAGGAAGAGGCTTAGCAAGTCAGAGAATTTCTTAAGATACATTTTTGCCAAATTCCCATTAGAGAATTCCTATTCCACAGATATGACCCATACTTGCCCACACGGGAATCATGCGGAGCTGCGCTCAAAACACATAAATTCCGGAACTTGCATGTTTACACGCGTGTGGAAAGAACTGCCACATTCTAATAGTTTTTCTTCCCTTCAAAACCATAGCTCAACAATGGTTTCTTCTTTGTATCTAGAACATAGACCCCCAATAAAAACACATTGACTATGGAATGATTTAATGCCCTTATTTTATTACTGCAAGCTGATTTAAATGACCATGGATCAATTCTTTTAAAAATCTTGTTACTCACAAATAATAGGACTGGAGAAGTGAGGAATTATGTGATCATAAATGCACCTATAATGTATGTTCTGTACAAAGAAGCAAAAAAGCACAAGGACAGCTGTATCTTAGAAATAGCGAGGCTGTCCAGCTCAATCACCACCCTTCCCAGTCGATCACTTGCAGTAAGAGTAATATGAATAATTGAAATCCATTGGTAATTCCCCAAACTCATTTCATCTAATAGCTTCATCTTCTTCCCCATGAAATCTGCTTATCAGTACTGACATTTTACTCAATTAACTGGTGGAAGAAATAAAACAGAGGTCCAGAAGATAATACATTAGTTGGATAATCAGCCTCTGAAAAAATTGCAAATTGACTTTATTTCTTTCATGTGCTTCATAGTGAATCTCTAAGGCTTTCAGGAGTCCTGCCCAGATGTAATTGCTTCAGTTTCTCTTTGCTGTTGGAGAAATATGATCACTGGAATTCATAGCCGTGAAAAAGCCATAGCATTGGGAAAGAGGCATTGGTGGACTTATTTGAAGGAGGAACTCCTTAGAACATATTTTTGTCAGTGAGGGACTGCCTTTCCCCAGAGCCAAGGTGACCATGCCACCCTGTCACAATTATATATTGTCTTGGAGTTTTGTTAATATATAGGACACTTTTCAGAGTTCACTCTTATGAGACCCGTTCTTGCTCTCAAAAGTATTCTGGCATGCACAATAACTTACATAGTTATCCAAGCACTAACTTCAGAATTATCTTTCTCTCCCATCTCTCCCTTTCTAATATTAAGAAAGTTATCGGATAAATTCACACTGAGGTGTTAGTGATTTGCATAGCTTAGTATAGTTACACGAAGTAAAATCTGTTTTTACTTAACTATTAATACTGATGAACAAGTATTATTGCCCCTCCCTTAACTGACATTGATCATTGAACTTATGGAACCTCGACATGACTATAGAATTCCACCTCACGAAGCTCCAAGCAGACATGGTCAATCCATCCAAATGGGAATGTGAGCTAACCTCTCTGTCACTATAATTTAATGAGCGCCAGATCTGGGGGAAGTTTTAATGTTTGCAATATGATTCCCCAAAGTAATGCATTTAAAACGATGGGACTTCAAAATATGAGAGGAAAAGATTGGGAGAGAAAGAGCTCTGGTGGAGTGTGGACACTAGAGCCTCCCATGGTCTCCCCTGAATTGCTCTCACACAGACACTGCCTGGTGCTCCTTCTCCTCACAGGACCCGTCCTTCCTATAACACAACACAGCCGCTCTTGTTAAAGTGAATCATAGGGATTTCGCATTACATGAGCTGAGCGATTATAAATGTTATCCTCGTATGTATGTTAAACACTAACGGAAAGGTCTTTGTAGCTCTTTAAAATAAATCAAAATCTGTTGTCTCTAGAGTGGCAGTTGAATGTTGTGTAACAAACATGAACTTGGAATTTAAAGACCTGAGTTAGATTTCAGTTTTCTCTTCTTACTGTGTGATACTAAGCCAGTGACATAACTTCTCTGATTCAGATGTCTTAGAGCTGGTGTGATGTTGAAGGTTTGTGTGTAAACCATTGGCACACAAAATTGATGCTCAAAAATTTTAGTTGATTCCAAGTAAATGATCTTGGCACAGGGCAAACTTTATTTAAATAGAATTTTAAAACTGATCTGAACCCGACACCCAGTGTTCCCTCACTGTTGAATATCTGTTAGATTTCCCTCTACTTCGGAAACATTTTAGTAAATGCCATATTCTCACAGTAGCTGGACGTTTTCAATCCATGCTTCACTTCACGGTCTGAAGATTTGCTATTTGCGATATAGCAGAGCCAAGTCCCTGAACAGGATTTGTGCAAGGAAAGAATTGCTGGAGAAAAATCAACATCCCAAATATCTTCTTTTTATGTCATGTTAATGGAATCCACCTTAATCTTGGACTAATCAAAGGCAGCAGACTGAAAACACTTCAGGTTTCCTGAAGCAGAATTTGATCTTAATGTCTTCTAAACAGCTCTTTGAAGTTTCGAGAGCATTCTTTGCTATGATAGGCCTCCTTTAAACTGACTTCAGTTTGCTTTCGACAGTGGCACAGATACGTGTAAAGAAGGACAGAACGGATGTCCCTCAATGCTTCCTCTTGTTCTGCGAAGTGCACTTCCCTCTAAGCCCACATCTTTTCGATGACATGTAACCAACTAAAGCAATTCAAGTAATGTGTGCAGGCACAGGCATACAAATTGGGAGGCTTGTGCACAGTCTGATCCATATCTCTAAAGACATTTTTATTAGTCAGCATTGTATTGCTCTTAAACAAAAGTCTCAAAGTTCAGGAAGCACACGATGTAAAATAGCTAAAATATTCTGTATACATAGAAGCCATTTCCTTAAAGGAAGAATTAAAAAAATAAAATTGAATGAATAAAATGAAAGACAAAATCAGCACAATTGAGCATATTTACCTTTTTTATAGAAGGAAGGCTCTGAGCTCATCCCCTGGGAGTATAAAACACTCACAGCTCTGTAAACACGCTCTTCTGATCAAGCAACCCGGCCATGGTCTTCAAGCCCAGCTTCTAATACCAAAGAATGGTGCCCTATGCGAATTTTGTCAAATGGCTGGGTGTCTGGTGCTATCGTCATTCTGCAGAAATAGTCAGAGGCATTGAAGAAACAGAGAGATTTTTAAGAAAAGGAAGAGAATTGTCTTAGTAAAAGTGCTATCTGATGAATGCAAATCCAGTAGATCTAAAGAAAATTCCTACGAGCAAAGGAAGACTGGAATCTGGGACATCAGGAGAGGCACCAGTGGTGTGGATGGGGGAGTGGGAATAGGAGAGGTGAGGTCTGTGTGAAGACAAAGGGAGGAGAGAGGAAAACCGGTGAGACACCTGTGGAAGTCAAGATCGGTTGGATTCTGTGGCAGTGAGAGTCAAAGAGACGAACGCTGACTGCTCAGGCCAAGACACCCGTGCGTGGTGGTGCCACTGAGGTCACTGGGGTGAGAGCCTGGGAGGGAAGCTACAGAAAGGTGTTCACGGTTCAGATTCAGCTCAGCTGCATCTAAAGAGCCAGCCACAAATACCATATGGTCTCACCTATAAGTGGATCCTAATCAACGAAACAAACAAGCAAGCAAAATAAAGAGACATAGAAATAAAGAACAAACCCACAGGAACCAGAGGGGAGGGAGGAGAGGGATAACGGGGCAAGGAGGGGAAGGGTCAAGTCAAGGAACACGTACAAAGGACACACGGACAAAGACAACGGGTGGGGGGCAGGCAGACTGAATATAGGAGGTGGGGGTGGGTAGGGCACGGGGAGAGTAATGAGGGAAAATGGAGACAACTGTAACTGAACAACAATAAAAAAATTAAAATTAAAGAAAAAAAAAGAGCCAGCCACAGAATTCCCTCTGGAGGCAATTCCCTGACTGCTTATGCCCCGCCCATAGACCCCGGAACACACCTACGTGTAGGAGCCCTGGCTGTGCGCAGGCCGCATGCAAATAACAAGGGCTCTGGCAGGGCGGGGGGTGAATCTCCTCTGCCTTCAGCAAAAACAGGTTGAAATGCTGCACATTCTCTCCTGCCTCTAGAGGAGCCTGGTCCACGCCGACACAGAGAGATGGGGATGCAGATGCAAGTTCATTCTTTGGAAAAAGTGAATTCAGTCGTCCTGTGTGGGAACCTTTGTTTAAAACTATCAGTTACGGCTTGTTCGGCAGTCTGACCGTGATTCAATTTCTTATTCCAAAAGTCAGAGTATTCAAGGGCTTCTATTCAGGACGCCACCCCACCTCCCTTCGCCGCCAACAATTGCTATACAGGGTTTAAGATTCCAATATGCTGTCTTATTCTGTTCTCTGTGGCTCAGCTACTTGAGTGTCCTTTCTGCTGCATATAAAAAACTCCTGGAAGGTTCTTGCCATGTCCGTTCTTTTCTTCCTTTTCTTTTTAATCAAAAAGTAGGCCTCAGAGAGCCCAAAATAGCTTAGAACACTCTGTGGAATTGAGGGTGGCATTGTACTGTTGGAATCGGGCGAGTAATTTTTTTTTCTGAATTCTTATCATTACCCCAGACCTTTATGTTATGTATGGAATATCTTTAGCGGGAAATGGAAGGGGTCTAACATTTTTTTAAATATCAACTTTGGCATTCAAAACTCTCCTTTCTATCTCCGGGTATTTAAAGAAAGACTTGCCATCTTGCTTCATAACTGTAGCCTGTTAGCATCCCCTCCTTCCTCGCAGGCCCCATCTAAGCTTTGTATTCTGGAGTAAACACTGTGGCCCCCCGGTTCTAATAGCACCGTGGGTCCCACCAGCTTGCCCTTCTCAGTAAAGTGCCCGGTTTTCCGCCCTGCCAGCTTCAGAGTGGGAAGAAAGGACGTGGCCCAGATACATCTGAACAGCCCTCTACCGGGGCCCTCTCGC